>PVIR01012960.1:0-43335 GCA_004026965.1 Petromus typicus | reverse complement strand
TGGGCGAGATGAGCACGGGTGAGCCGGGCGCTCTTGCTGACAGGCGACGCTTATCTGTCTGGGAGCGGCGGGTCCCAGCGGCTGGCGGGACTCCAGAGCCAGTACAGAAAGGGGTAGGGGGCCGGGGAGTTAGCTCAGTGGTTCCGGCGCCTGTCTTGCAAGCGCAAGGACCCGGGTTCGATTCCCCGGTAACCACATACCTATACTGGGTGTGGAGACTCATGCCCAGCAGCAATCAGTACCGCATACCACAGTGCCGGGCGTGGTGGCTCACGCCTGTAATCCCAGCACTCGAGAGGCAGAGGCAGGAGGATTGCTATGATGTGAGTTTGAGGCTGAGCTCAGGGCCAGCCTGAACCACAAAAGTGAGACCCTGTCTCAAAAAACCTTAAAAAAAAAAAAAAAAGAAAGAAAGAAAGGGGTGGAACCTGGCGGCAGAGAGCAGCAAGTTACTTTTAATTGGTGGGGCCTGGGAGGTGGGCGGGGCTTAGCTTCCTCGGAGTTTGAGCTAGTGCTTAGCAGAGGCAGCCTTCTGGGGGCGCTATGGGGAGAAAGGACCCTTGCCCAGTCGCCCTTAACCAATCCCGCTTCTCTCAGAGCACAAGGGAGCAGTGCAGGTGACTCAGGTAAAGGATGACATGGTGATGGTGTTGATGGATGGTAAGAATCTTTCTTCCACTAGTCTTTTAAGAGACTCTGAGCCCCTTTATCTGGGTGTGGTGGCAAATACCCGGCACTCTGGGAGGCTGAGACGGGGGCTCCCAAATTGAAGCCCAGCCTGGACAATTTAGTAATTTAGCAAGATCCTACCTCAAAAGTTAAAGAGGAGGAGTGCTGGGGAAGCAGTTTAGTTCAAAGGGCTTGTGTTTGATAACCTTAATTGCCAGTACTTTAAAGAGAGAGAGAGAGAGAGAGAGAGAGAGAGAGAAGGAAAGCCTAAGCCCTTCTAGACCTTGCTCCCCTCCACCCACCTCCCTTCCTTTTTTTGCTTTTCCTTGCCCTGTCCCTTAGTGACCCTTTAAGTCCTGTTCACGTTCTTAAAGCCATCACTCTATCCATTTCAAGGCTCTCTGAAACTGGTGACCCCAGAGGGAGCCCCAGTCCCAGGCCTTCGCACCCCGGAGATCCCCATGACGGAAGCGGTGGAGGCCGTGGGTAAGTGAGGGGCTGGAGCCGGGGCGGGGCAGAGGCCAGAGACCTCTGGGTAACTGGCGTGTTTTCTCTGCAGCCATGGTCGGGGGCCGGCTTCAGGCCTTCTGGAAGCATGGTGTGCAGGTGTGGGCTCCAGGCTCGGACCGGGTAAGCCCCTCCTCCCCAGGCCACACCGGGCTCCTCGGGCCTCAGGCGTAACCTCTGGCAGAGGGGCACGAGGAAATCTTGAGCTGGAAGCTTCCTCCAATCGAATGCAGAGTCGCAGTCTCAGCCTGGACTACTGTGTAACCCTGTCCAAGGGACTTTGCTTTTCTGAGCTTATGTTCCCCAAGTGCAAAACAGAGATCGCCATAGGGATAGACGGATGAACAGGGACCTGAGTTAGAATCCAGCTGGGTGACCTTAGCCTCGTGACCTGCCTGTCTTATGGTCTTTATTTGGAAAAGGGAGGAGAAAATGGGGTTTCTGTCCTAGAATAGTGCGTCAGATTCTGCCCTTATGCTTTAATATTTTACTTAATCTTTATAATCACTTACTAGGTAGGTATTAAGATTTTGCAGGTTATAATTTGAGGCACAGTGAAGTCACGCCGCTGGTGTTCGGTGTTGGGAAGATAGATGTCTGTATCTAACATTAGATGCCAGACTTTTCTTTGTTTGGAAGGAGCCACGTTGGTGGGAGGAAGGGGCGATTCTTGACCCTGACAGATACCCGCGTTTCAACAGCTACTGCAGGAGCTGAGAGACCCCACCCTCACCTTCCGTCTTCTTGGCTCGCCCAGGTACAGTGTTGGAGAGGAGGACGGGAGGGGCACCCTTCGCACTGAACTACGTCCCCAGGCTTTATCTATTTATTTATTTTTGAGACAGGGTCTTGTTAAGTTGCTAAGCTGGCCAGGCTGGGCTTGAACTTGCCTTTCTCCTTTCTCAGCCTCCCAGAGGGCTGGGATTACAGGCATGCTTCACTGGTGAAAATATTTTTAAATTCATTTTTCTTAATATGTATTTACATAATGAGTGCATTCATTGTAGGGAGTTGGTACAGGTTCATAACACATCTTAATTCTTTTTAGATTCCCTTTCCTTCCTCTTTCTCCCTCACCTTCCCTCTCTTGGTCCTCTTCTTATTTGCAAAAGACCTATGTCATATTTTCCTATTTATTTATATTTTGGGTCTCATGTATAAGAGAAACTACCATATTAAAGCATATGTGTCTGAATTCCCTTAACATTAAGGTCTTAAGGTACATCCACTTTTCTACAAATTATGCAAATTTATCCTTCTTTATACCAGTGCAGTACATCCATTCATCTGTTGACTTAGCCACTATTAATTATGCTGCTGTAAACATAGGTATACATATATCACTGTAATATTGTTGACTTTAACTCTTTGGGGAGGATACCTAGAAGGGGATTTGCGGAGTCAAGTGGAATTTTTATTTTCAGTTTCCTGAGGGATCTCATACTGATTTCCATAATGGTTGTACTAGTTTACCTTCCCAGAAACAGTGTAGAAGGATTCCTTTTCCCCCACAGCCTCTCAAGCATTCATTATTTGATTTCTTGGTGACAGCCATTCATTCTTGGGGGGGGTTGTATTTTTTTTAGTTCTTTATATATTCTACATAGTCCTCTGTCAGGAAAATACCACACAAAAATCTTTTTCATTGTAGGGATTGGCTCTTCACTCTGTTGTTTCTTTTGCTGTGTAAAAGCTGTTTTTTATTGTTCAGAAGCTTTTTAATTTGATTTACTAATGTAGCTCAGTGACACCGTGGCTGCTTGGCAAACACAAGGTCCTGAGTTCAATTACAGGTACCAGAAAAAAAAAACTGATATACTAATTTCATTTATTGATTCTTGATGTTATTTCTCATGTGACTAAAATTCTGTTCAGAAAGCCCTTGCCGCTGCCTATGTCTTCAAGGGTTTTGTGTATTTTATCTTCCAGCAGGTTATTTGTTTTAATATTTAGATGTTTGACTAATTTTTATTTTTATTTATTTATTGTAGGGATTTTTTTTTTTTTTTGAGACAGTGTCTCACTTTGTAGGTCAGGCTGACTCTGAACTCACTACGTAGTCCATGTTAACTTTGAACGCTCTCAGCAATCCTCCTGCCTCTGCCTCCCGAGTGCTGGGATTACAGGCGTGAGTCACCACGCCCAGCACTTGGTATGTGGTACTGATTGCTGCTGGGATTGCTGCTGGGCATGAATCTCCACGCCCAGTATTGTATGTGGCTACCAGGGGATTGAACCCAGGCCCTTGCTCTTGCAAGACAGGCGCCAGAACCACTGAGCTAAATCCCCGGCCCAATACAAACATTCTTAGGTCCCCTTCATGTAGATTCCCCAGAGGTTAACTTTTTGTCTTGGTGCCTAGGCTGGACTCAGGGCCTTGCCCATGCTGAGGAGGTAGGGTCCTACGTCCTCCTCAAAGTGACATTTTAGGGGTCAGTTTGATCTCCAGATTAAGGGCTAAATAACCCATCCTCTCCACTGTAAAGTTCTCCCTTTGTAGTAGCTAGTATGTCTGGGAAAAGTTTCATTGAGACTATGGAAATGTACTTTCTCATCAGACTTTTATTTTTTAAATCCTATTGATGATTTTTTGTTTGAATGTATTATGTTAGAATCGATTGTTTCCAAATGATCTCACTCTTCCCCTCCCCCTGTCATACTAGGGATGGAACCCAGGCTTGCAAATGCTAAACATTCACTTTACAAATGTCGATTCTTTACTTCAGTCCTTCCTTCTCCAAGTGCTGTTAGGAGGACCTATCCCTTTTCCACTATTTTCTCTCTCTCTCTCTCTCTCTCTCTCTCTCTCTTTCTTTCTCAGTACTGGGGAAATGATGGATGGATGGATTTTTTTTTAGGTTTTTTGAGACAGGGTCTCGCTTTGTGGTTCAGGCTGGCCCTGAGCTCAGCCTCCAACTCACATCACAATCCTCCTGCCTCTGCCTCCCGAGTGCTGGGATTACAGGCGTGAGCCACCACGCCCGGCACTGTGGTATGTGGTACTGGTTGCTGGTGGGCGTGGGTCTCCACACCCAGTATTGTTATGTGGTTACCGGGGAATCGAACCGGGTCCTTGCGCTTACAAGACAGGCGCCGGAACCACTGAGCTAACTCCCCGGCCCAGGATGGATGGATTTTTGAGACAAAATTTCTCTGAGTTGTTACGTTGCCCAGGCTAAGATCACATTTGAGATCTTCCTGCCTGAACTTCCTAAAATGTCAGAATTACAGGCGTGCACCCCATGCCTACCCCGTATTTCAGCACCGTTGCATGGATTTCTGTCTCGTTTTATGATTTATAATTTATGAGCCTCATTATTTATTTTGAGGCACAAATAGTCTCAGAGGGAGCCATGGGAGCCCTTTTAAAGATTTCACATGTCAGGGATGGCAGACCTTGTAGAGCTTTCAGGGACACAAACAACCTGCTGCAGCATCTGTGCCGCAGCTTCTCCACCACTATCCTGCGTCCTTCTGATATCGAGGGATCTTTTTAAAATGCAAAGCTGATCATCTGTCTCTGTTTAAAACCCTCCCATGTTGAAGAAAACGCCCACCTCAGCCATAACCCACAAGGCCATGCACCTGTGGCCCAGCCCCACCCTCTGTCCACCTCGGAGCCTTCGCACGGGCCGTTTTTGCCCAGACACCCTTCCCTACCATTTTCCCGAGGCCCCTCCGGAGCCCCCTCAGGTTCCGTCATGCACCCCTCGGGGAAGTCTTGGCTGACCCCCGGGCTGGCTTTGCTGGCCCTGCTCCCCATGCTGCTCCGCACTTGTTGACTCCCCGTCTGTGTGGTCCCCCTCCCACTGTGAGCCCCCAGGGCAGGACTGTACTCATCGTGATAGCCCAGCCTCAGGGTGGCAGACTCTCTGCTGACTACTTTGTGAATTAATGAACCAGTGCGTGAATGAATGAAGAAGTGACCCGCCTTCTCCCTCCTCCAGACCTGTAGTGGTGGAGACACGACCAGCAGATGACCCTTCTGCACCCTGCAACCTCTACATCCAGGAATGATTCCCTAGGGGGATGTCAGGAAGACCCTGCCCCGTCTCCAGCCGACACACTAGTGGCCGTGTCATGTGTCAGTCTTCCAATAAAACATGACGTTAGCCTCTGCTGCTGTCTTCTCTTTTTTAGGGGGAAAGCAGAATTTCTGGGTACCCACTCTCCCAAAATTTCAACAGTCTGACGCAGCAGTGGCACAGGGTGCAGCACAGTTTATTTCACT
Source organism: Petromus typicus (assembly GCA_004026965.1). NCBI lineage: Eukaryota > Metazoa > Chordata > Mammalia > Rodentia > Petromuridae > Petromus > Petromus typicus. Next base: position 37,928 of record PVIR01012960.1, on the reverse strand, counting down.
GCTACAAGGTCGCCTCTCCCTCAGGTGCCTTGGGGGAGGGGGTTGGGGGCTCGCAGAGAGAATAAGGCACTTGCGGTGGGGGTGGCGGGCCAGCGGGCCAGCTGGGATGTCTCAGCTTAGCTGGTCCTCATACTGCTTGCGGAAACAGTCACCAGCAGGGAAGAAGTCCCAACATCTCTCTTGGTACATCTTCCAGACATAGGACTCCTGGGTTGGGAGATAAGGACCTATGGGGTCACATCTTCAAATGCTTGATAATGGTTCCGGCTTTCTACTGCCACCTGCTGACTAGCCTTATATTAAAACTTCCATACCCATGTCCATACATATCCTTTATTAACCCGCTCTTACCTGACCCGTGTGTTCTGTCTCATCTTTGTTTATCAAATACATTAGGAAGAACCTGAGGAAGACAGGAAAGAACCACCTTTACTTTGTTTTTGTTTGTTTGCGGCAGTGCTGGGGAGAAAACCCAGGGCTATCTCTACATCTGAGCCGCAGCCCCAACCTTGGACCCACACCTTCTGATTAGCTGCTTGGGACCCCACCCATGCATGTACCACGCCCCTTCCCTAAGTAGCCAAGGCCAGTAGCCCCGCCCTTGGCTAGCAGAGGCCACGCCCCACCCTCCTGATTGGCCAGCAGCCCTGTGCTCACATGTAATTGGCCAGGTTGTGCTCTTCTAGTGTATGGGTTTCAAACCCATGTGGTGTCGTATCAAAATAGTCGCTGCCTATTCCGCAGATGAAACACTTGGTCTGTAGGTAGTGAGAGACCTCAGAGTCAGGCTCATTTGACCTCCAACACCTCAGGATCCCTCCGAGTCACCCCCCACATGACACACCTCCATATCCTCCTTTACTTGTTCTTGTTGATCTCGGAGCTCACCAAAAGCGTCGATAATCAGACCTGGAGTGGCAGAATGCAGATCAGTACGCGATTCGCACTCACTTCAGACTGGCTACCCACTCCCAGGCCTGACCTTCCAACCCCTATCTCTGCAGTCTCACACTGCTTCCTAAGAATATTAAAACTAGGGGTTTATTAGGCAGTTACAGTGAAACATTTAAAAGGATGAGTTGTAATCCTCATGACAACCTTATGAAGTTAGTACCACAATAGTCCCAATTTGCAGATGGAGAAACGGAGGCCCAGAGAGGCATTTGGCTGAGATCTTGCAGTAGGGGGAGCAGAGCCGGATAGGAACCCAGGCAGACTAGATCCTGGGCCTGCTCTCAGGTGTGGAGCTAACTTTGCTTGTAGGCGCTGACTACCTCCCCTCCCCCACGACCCCCATGCTGACCCTGGATGATGGCCAGTAGGATGACAATGACAAAGAAGAAGAAGGTGATGTCAAAGACTACTCGGTAGAGCTCATATTCATCGCCCGCTGGGTCCTCAATCTCATCCCCGATGCCTCCACCAGCTCGGACACCCACGTACATGTGAAACAGGTAACACTGGGAAGAAAGAGCACTTGGATCACGCATCCCGTCCTTGAGCATTCACTGAGTCCCACTCGGGCCCTATGCTGTACGAGGCTGGGGACACCAGTGAGGGAACAGTGCTGGGCCCTGCCTGTCCAGGACTGCAGTGAGAGCCCAGAGCTGGCCGTGAGCAGGACAGGGAGGGAGCGAGCAGAGGGGTCGGGCCGGGATGGGGAAGCCTGGCGTGATCAGTGCAGGAAGCTGAGAGCCCAGCGAGGCTTCCAACCCACCCAGCGATCAGCAATGGGCCATCAGTGAGGCTTCCTGGAAGAGGCCGTGTGTGCACCACACGCTGGGACTCAGAGGAGGTGTGAGGTGAACGGTGGAGGGAGGAGTGTTCCAGGCAGAGAAAACCACATGTGCTGCATCACCGAGGGAGGAAAGAAATTTTTTTTTTTTTGCGGGCTGGGGATGGAGCTCGGTGGTGGAACATTTGATTAGCGTGCAAGAGGTCCTAGGTTTTGATACCAAATACCACAAAAACAAACAAACAAATAAAAAAACCCCTTGCTCCTGTGAGGAACTGAAAGAGGTTGGGTGAGGCTGAAAAACAGCTACTCGGGGCACAGAGAGATGAAGCAGGGGTCTGGTTCCCTGGGTTCTGCGAGCTCCGCCCTCAGGAAAGGTCAGAGGCGCTTCCTGCAGGAGCAGCTTTACAGCTGGAAGGTGAGGTGTCCTGTGGAAGCAGGCGTGTGCGTGCCAGGCCCCCACGGCGAAGCGGGCAGAGAGGAGTCAGGTGCAAAGGCCAGAATCAGAGGGAAACACGCGGTCACAGAGGAACCGAAAGAGGATTGGGCAGCCAGCAAGCAAAAAGCAAGAGGGACCGTGGTTAGACTTAGAAAGGTTAGACTCTCAAGCAGGGTCAGCAACAGCCAGGTCTTGTAAGCCTGGCGATGATTCAGTGTTCTCCCCTGGGTGGAGGGGGAGGAACAGTAAAGATCTGAGCAGAGGGGGGCGTGGCACGGGCCACCTGACACCTAGGAAGGCTTCACACTGGCTTTTTGTGTGTCCCCATTGTCTTGGGGATGAGCTAACGAGTGGACTGATGGAAACAAGGCTGTGGGTGGTTGGGCCGGGCTGGGCAGGCCTCAAATGTCAGGGTGAGGGGCTGGACTCTCTCTTGAAGTGGGGCCCCACGGAGTTAGGTCACAGGTCCCCTTTTGAGGTTCACTCCTTGACATGACTCTTACATTTGGCCTTAATAAGGGGAAGTCAGAGTTAGGATCACCACTGTTAGGAGAAAGGAGGAAGTATATGTACGGACTGCATGCTGGATTTTCTTGTTTTGCTACTGAGAATTTTTTTTTTTTTTTTTTTAAGGTTTTTTGAGACAGGGTCTCACTTTGTGGTTCAGGCTGGCCCTGAGCTCAGCCTCAAACTCACGTCACAGCAATCCTCCTGCCTCTGCCTCCTGAGTGCTGGGATTACAGGCGTGAGCTACCACGCCCGGCACTGGTATGTGGTACTGGTTGCCGCTGGGGTGAGTCTCCACACCCAGTATTGTTATGTGGTTACCGGGGATTGAACCCAGGTCCTTGCGCTTGCAAGACAGGCGCCGGAACCACTGAGCTATATCCCTGGCCCTGAGAATTTTTTTTTGAGACAGGGTCTCACTTTGTACTTCAGGCTGGCCCTGAGCTCAGCCTCAAACTCACATCACAGCAATCCTGCCTCTGCCTCCCGAGTACTGGGATTACAGACATTGTGGTATGTGGAACTGATTACTGCTGGGCGGGAATCTCCACGCCCAGTATTGTATGTGGTTAGGGGAGGGGGGGGATCGAACCTGGGCCATTGCGTTCGCAAGTCAGGCACCAGAACCACTGACCTAAATCCCCGGCCCTGGTACTGAGAATTGAACCCTAGGCCTTTTCATTGAGCTACATTCCTAGCCCTGTATTTTTATTTGAGTCAAGGTCTTGCTATATTTTAAAGGCTGGGTTCGAACATGCAATCTTCTTCCTTCAACCTTCTAGAATCTTGGGATTACAGGCCTGTGCCACCACACCTAGCCCACTGAAATTTTTAAAATTATAGATACTGTAATTAACATTTAAAGAAATTTCAGTGGGCTAGGGATTTACCTCAGTGGTTCTGGCATCAGCCCAGCAAGAGCCAGGTCCTGAGTTTGACCCCCAGTACGCAGTGGCTAATGCCTATAATCCTAGCACTTGGGAGGCAGAGGCAGGAGGATTGCTGTAAGTTCAAGGCTAACGAGCTACATAGTGAGTTTCAGGGCCAGTTTGAAATACAAAGCAAGACCCAGTCTCAAAAAAAAAAAAAAAAAGTCTTAATACCTGCCAGGAACTATTCTAAGACTTTTTTTTGGTGGTGTAAGGGATCAAACTCAGGACCTTATGCATGATAAATCCATGCTATTCTTAGTCTTACAAACAACGCTGTGAAGTAGGCACTGTTTATTTTTGTGGTGCTGGGGATTGAACATTGGCCTTGATGAGTGCTAGGCAAGCAGTCTACCACTGAGCTATATCCTCAGCCTAATAATATGGAGTTTTAGCAGCTCAAATAATACTGGACCATAGGGAGCGCTTATTTGTGCCTGGACTGTTAGAGTAGCTTAGATGGCCAGCTCACTGAGGCCTCAAGACAAGACAATGAAATATGTACATTGTTTTTGTTTTGGCGATACTGGAGATTCAATGGGGACTTTAACACTGACCTACGTGCCCATTTTTTTTTTTTTTGGGGGGGGGGGACAAGTTCTGGTTAAATTACCCAACTGGACTTGAAGTGTGATCCTCTTACCTCGGGCTCTCAGATTACCGGCAAGTGCCACCACGCCCACCTGCGATTAGCTCCTGCCGGGGAGTTCGAGGGAGGGGCTCACCGTCATCATGTCGTCACACTTCATGTCAGGCTCGTCCTCATCCTCACTCTTGTTGTAGAACTTGCGGAAGAAGTTGAAGGCCACCACGGTGTACAGGTAGACCACCACGGCCAGGAGGCCCACGGTCATCACCAGCTGTGACAGGAACAGCGCGTCAGCTCCGCTTCGCTGTTGTCGATGCGGAGACTGAGCCACGCTCCCAGCTCTTCTCACACGTTTTATCTTGGAACCGCTCTTCCCCAGTCACTAGGCCGCCCGGACTGGGCTTGGACACGCCGGCTTCCTGCCGCAGCCTCCTCGAGTACGGGGGTTTCGGGTGTGTATCCCAAACCCAGCTCCCTTTGGGGCCCTTATCTCACTCAGCCCACAGGGCCCTCACCCTGCCCTCCCTGCCTGCTGCCCCCGGCACAGGCCGCTGGCCTTGCCCCTCTCTGTTGCTGCTTGGTGCCGCATTGGCACACCTGTCCCTGCCAGGTCCCCTGCACACCTGCTTGCCATTGTGGGTGACGGATGAGAGGATGGTGCGAAGCGTCTTGACTCCCATGGCGATGTCCAGGAGGTGGGCAGCGAAGAAGAAGTTGTTGTAGTGTCCCAGGAGAGACATCACCATGTACCAGCCCAGGTACAAGAAAGACTGTGGGCACACAGGGGCCAGGGTCAGAGACACAGAGGGACACACCTGGAGCTTCCATGGCTGGCTGCCGTGTCTGGTTAGAGAGTCTGTGGTGGGCTGGGCCCGCAAGCAGCTGGCCCCGGAATCCAGCAGCATTCGGAGACCTCAGAGGATGCTGTGGGGCACTAGGAACCTTGGGAGTGAGGGTGCTCTAGGGTCACAGGTAAATAGGCGCTCAGGAGTCATTCTTGGCCAGGGACCAACTGAGTATGGAGCCCCAACTCCTAAGGCCTCACTCTGCTAAGTCCTCCCCACCTATGGGTCCTTCCTTACATTGTCCGTGAAGATGACCCCGAACTTCCAGATCTGGTACTTGATATCGATGGACATGAGCCTGTATGGGGGAAGGGGAGATGGCGGAATGCTGAGGGCCACACACTGGCCACTGCCCTGCCGGTCCAGGCCTGAGGACCGTCCCCAGCTCACCAAGTCAGCAGCCCTGGCGGGGGTTCTGGCTTGCGCTCGTTGTGTGCGGTGATCTCCAGGGTAGCCAGATCCATGCCCAGCAGCTCAGCAATCCGCTCCCTCCCGAAGATGTCCCCATGTTTGTCCAGGACCTGCCCGCCCGGGAGAGTGTCAGTCCAGGCAAACATGGCTGGGGTGAGGGGATGTCATGGTCTGCGTGGGGGTTCTGGGGACATTCTGAACTTTGTGTGAAAAGTTGGGGCCCATTTTTCTGGCGAGATAGGGTGGATCTTTCTTTAAACCCTCAGGGAAAGGGCCCGAAAATGATAAAGATCCAGCTGATTCAGTAGCTAATTTATTATTTTATGTAGGTAGGTAAGGAAGAGTATATACAGGGCATAACCAGGACCCCTGTCACATAGACACTTATCTCCTCCTCCTCCTCAACCCCACCCACTGTTCTAGCCTCATCTGCTCTCAGACACATCTGGGGCATCATGGCCTCAGGGCCTTTGCACCCTGCAGCACACTTTCCTCAGGTTTCACCTGGCTCACTCCCTTGCCTCCTTATGAAATGGTATTTTTCCTACAGGACACAGCAGTCTCCTTGACCATGCGCACATGTTTTACCCTCTTCACCGCTTAATCTTTTCCCCCACAGCGCTAATGACCACCTGCATGCTATAAATGCATTCATTATCTCTTTCCAACCTGAGCGGCAGAATCATTGTGTGGTTTACTGCTGGACTCCAGGTTCCTGAAATGCTCCTGAGACACAGTAAATACTCATAATCGAATAAGCTAATTTCATTTATTTGATTTATTTATTTATTTGGTACTGAGGATCGAACTCATGATCTTGTGCTTGTGAGGCACGTGACAGCACCATCGTGCTAAATCCCTGGCCCCTAATTACATTTAATGAGGGATGGCCCCAGCCAACATTTGGCTATCATTTTCCTCCATGTGTCCCAATTCTGCCTATACATTCTGTCAAATAACTCTTCAGACAACACTATAGGGTTGGCTCTCTTATTATCCTACTTTGAAAATGAGGGAAACTGAGGCACAGAAAGGTTAACGAGTTAGGAGTGGAAAAGCAGGCAATCTTTTACTGTGTACTTAAAATACTGTCCTCACATAGTCCCTCACAACCACTATTTATTTATTAGCCCTTTTTATGTTTTATTTTTTGAGACAGGATCTCAGTAAGTCACTAAATTCAAGACCCCAGGCAGGTCTTGAACTTGCCAACCTCCTGTCTCGGCCTCCCAAAATCCTGGGCTTTACAGGTATATACCACCCCCAGGACCCACCCAGCCAGGCCTTCTTCTCTGTGCTACGCGTGTCCATGTCGTCTCCCTTGAGAGGGAAGGTGATTATGTCCACGTGCCCATGGGGAAACTGAGGTGCTCCTCAGAAAGGCAACACCTCTGGCCTAAGGTCACACACCAAGCAAGGAGTTGGCCAGACTGGGATAGCCTGAGGGCAGAGACAGCCTGCCTCCTCCCCACCTGCCTTACCTTCCGCTTGACAAACTTGTCCCAGTAGTTGCTCGGGAAGGACCTGCCAAAAGAGAGCTCCCGTGAGATGTCAGGACAGGAGAGGACAGGAGCAGAGTCCTCTCCCTTTTCTCTCCTCTCCAACCTTTAACGCACCATCTCACTCTGTTGTCCAGGCTCGGCTGGAACTCCTGAGTTTCGGCAACCCTCCTGCCTCAGCTTCCCAAGTGTTGGGACGCTAGGTGGTGGGTACAGATTCACTGCTGCCATGTCAGTGGGACCAGTGAAGCAGAGGACTTGTAGTCAGAGCCAGGGAGCCAATAAGACACCAGAATTGTCCTTATCTAGGCTTTGTGTGCAGCTGGCAGAAGAATGCACTCAGCAGCCTGACCCCATGCAGCTGCAGTGAAATGGTCAACTGCTTCTCATATGGCCTGCCTGCCTGCCTGCCTGCCTGCCTGCCCGCCCACATTCTCGCAGTGCTGGGGATTGAATCCAGGACTCAGGCATCTGAGGCCAGTACTTCACCACTGTTGTATATTCCCTGCTGTTTATTTTACTTGATGATTCTGGCCTTGGGCCTACCAGCTTTCCCACTGACAAGCTGGTACCTTAGCATCTTTCCAGGATAGCCAATCAGGTTTTTTTTTGTTGTTGTTGAGACAGGGTCTCCATTTGTAGTTCAGGCTGGTCCTGAACTCAGCCTCAAACTCAGCAATCTCCTGCTTCTGCCTCCTGAGTTCTGGGATTACAGGTGTGAGCCATCATGCCCGACATATTTGTATGTGGTACTGATTGCTGGTGGGCGTGAGTCTCCACATCCAGTATTGTATGTGGTTAACTGGGGATCAAACCCTGAACCTTGCACTTGCAAGACAGGAGCCAGAACCACTGAGCTAAATCCCCAGCCCCTTAGACTCTATTTTTGAACAGCTCTCTCCATCTCTCCCCTCTTCCCTGCTAAGCATATGTACCCGAACATGGGTAGATGAAATGTAGCTTTCACAGGGATGGTGAGAGTATAGAAGGTGCTCATCTCTCTTCCTTCCTCCTCACACTGTCTCACACGGCAGAATCCCATAACCCCATATCATGCAGCCATCTCTACAGACACATTTGTAAAGCTGGCCTCCATACTGGTGGAGAAGAGCGGTCTGGGGGCGTGGGGTGGGGTCCTCACACACCTTTCTCCATTGAAAACTTAATGCATTCTTGTTATGGTGCCTGAGTAGAAATCATCCTCCAGGGCTTTCAGTGAGGGTTCCCAGGTCCCACCCCAGCCTCACAGGATCAGAAGCTCCCGAGGCCCCAGTGCTGTCTCACGAACATTAATGCACAGGAGTAGAAGGCCAGGCTGGGGGGAGTGAGTGAGGCCGTGGGGTCGGAACCCTGCTGTGGTGTCCTGTCCTGAAGTCCGGGCCTACCCAGGGCTGGGAACCCCGCTTGCTCCCCACTGCCTGAGGGGCGCTGGGCCCTTACGGCGTGTTGAGCACCAGGCGGTCCCACTGCCCCTTCACGTCGTCGTCCTCAGGCTGCTCCGTGATGTAGAGGCCATCAAACTCCAGCTTTCGTGCCAGCTCCTTCTCCCGCTTAAAGATCACCAAGGGCACCTGGATTGAGGAGGGTGGTGTCAGGCACCTCAGGGAGGCCACCGGCTGCACGAGGCCCTGTGTCAGAGGAGCTTTCTGGGGGCAAAGGCAGGCATCAAGGGTGGGAGGCAGAGGGTCAGGCCAGGCTGAGAGAAAAACGGGGCGTGGAAGCTCAGCAGTGGTACCCAGTGCAGGCCAGGGCTACCGGGGAATGGTGCTCCCACAACAGAGGCCCAGGAAGGCTAAAACAGAAGCCGGCCGAAGGCAGGGGAAATGCACCAAAGCCCTGCAGGCAGTGGGGACACATGTTCAAAGCTCCAAGGCAGAAGAACACTGTTCATTCTACAGTAAAGTGCCAGAACTTATATCCTAAAACAACCAGGCCTCATGGAACTCAAACTGATGCTGTCATGCCAGGTCTAGGAGGCATCACAGACCTTGGGTCTGTCTATATCGGAACCGCACCCCTGTTAGCGTCAGGTCAGGAGACCCCAGAGGTTTTAATTCACCAAGTGACTTAACAGATTTGCCTCCCAATCCAGAAGTCAGCCTCCCGTGTGCCCGGCACGGAGCGTCCTGTTGGAACCCCTCAGCTGTCATCTGTATGAGCTCCTAACCCAACCACCAGTCCCGGCCCCAGGCAGCGCCCAGCTTCCTGCCCAGCACATGTCGCCCACCTTGAGGCAGTTGTAGCCGATAATGCAGAGGAAGGCCACCAGCGTGTGCAGCAGGCTCAGGCACCGCAGCGCGGGCTCCATATAGCCCGTGCTCTCCTCCAGGAAGTAGTACACCATGTTCTCGTCCTCGTCCCCCTCCGCCTCCTCACCAGCACCTGAGCCCCAACCGGAGCCGCCGCCAGACCCTGCACCTGATATGTCCCCAGCTCCTGAGCCCTCCATGGCGTCCTCTCCAGGTGGAGAGTCTGAGACCTGAAAGGTGGCAGAGAGGTATCAGGGAAGGGACCCTAGTGCCCATGCCCAGAAGTCACTTGAATGATTAGCAGCCTCCATTTCTGAGGATGGGGGTTGGGGGGGGCCATCAGATAGGTAGGCTTGGCAGGGCTGTCAATCAAGACTAGGGCGGGATCAAGGGCCCTAGCTAGCCAATCGGACTCTTTCCTGGGAATTTGCCCATTGAACTGAATAGGAAGACAGAAAACAGGATAGATTGTCTTGACAGTGGTGTCCTAAAGACAATGATCACTACTAACAATAAAACCACGATGAACAGCAGCTGACATTTATACAGAATTATTTTGGTAGTATTGGAAATCAAACCTAGGATCTTTACATTGTGCTACATCACTTTTTTTTTTTTTTGAGACAGGATCTCATTAAGTTGCCAAGTTTCCCAGAGTGGGCTAAGACATGTGATTCTCCTGCTTCAGCCTCCTACAGTGCTCGGATTACAGGTGTGTGTCACCATGCCAGGATATACAGCACTTTTTTATGCCTATTGTTCTGAATGCTTTGCACATGTTAATTTTTTAAAATTCTTACAGCTCTAAGAGGTAGACATGCTTACTATCCCATTTTTCAGGTGAGGAAACTGAGGCACAGAGCAATTATGAACCTTCCCTTTTGTCACCTAGCCGGTGAGTGACAGAGCCAGGACCATTCCCATAGAAGCCAGGACCTCTGACTAGCCTGACTCTCAGGTTCTGTTTTCCAGATCCCTGGTGAGACCCTGAAGGTCTCTCTGTCCTTCTGAGGCCTCGTTCTTGGCCCTTTCCCTCCCCGTGAGTGGCCCACTTCTCCTCCCCACAGGCCTCCTTTGCTGACAGGTGGCAGAGGTGAGCCAGGAACACAGCTCAGATACTCAGCCATCTGTCCCACATGGACATGGACACCCCCTCCCCACAGATATCCAGCTGGAGCCCTCGTAAGGACCTGAGTCCAGCACCTCATCCCTTCTCTGCAGAGGCCCCGGAACCCGTGAAGGTCTGAGCCTCCTGCCCAGCAGCTTGGATAAGGGTTGATCCCCATGAAATGAGCACCTTATAAAAGAGCAAGATGAAGTTGATGGCGAATGCCAAGAAGAGGGCCAGGAAACGCAGCGTGTAAAAGTTCCGGGACAGGTAGTTCTAAGTGAGAAAGACAGAGTTCATGGCCTGGACTCTTCCATGAAGAATCCAGCCCAGCATTTACCTACAACCAATGCACCGGTCCTCAATACCTGGTCTACAACCCCTACACCATCACCACCACGACCATCGACCATCGTCATCATTGTGGTGCTGGGACTGAACCCACAGCCTTCACACTGAGCTACATCCCCTGCCTTTTGAAAATTTTTATCTTGGGGCAGGCTCTTGCTAAGAGACTGTTGCCAGGCAGAGGCCCAGGAATGGCAGTGTAAAGTTCTAGCAGATAGTTTCAAGAGTGGCTTGGGCTTAAACTCAAATTTCATTGTTTCTTCTCAGCCTCCTAGAGTGGCTGGGATTACAGGCATGTCACAACAACTTGCTCTACCTCCTACCTACCAAGAGCGTGCTGTGTACTAAGCCCAGCTAAGCACTTCATACGCATGGATTTGTGTTAAACTTTCACAATGCTATGAAAGTAGGTGCTGCTGTTATGCCCACCTTCCAGATGAGGAAACTAAGGCTCTAGGAGGTAGTGTCTTGCTCAAGGTCACATAACCAAGGAGTCGAAGACCCAGTGTTTTGTTGTTTTTGTGTGTGTGTGATATTGACAGAATCTAAGATCTTACACACGCTAAGCAAGTGCTCTACCACAGATTTGTACCCCTCGCCCACGTTTGTTTTTTAAATTTTGAAACAGGGTCTTGCTAAATTGCCCAGGCTGGCCTTGAACTTGTAATTCTCCTACCTCTGCCTGCCTAGTAGCTGGGATTACACTCAGCCACAGACGAGCTCTTGCCCATGAACCTGGCACAGATAAGTTCAGAACTGGGGCAGGGAGGAGTGCTGGTGTGAGGTCCCCCAGACTGGAGGTCTTAGCATTCACTGCTGAAGACTCACCAAGAACTTCACCCTCTGTACTTCCAGCTCCCCCCAGAATTCCAGGCCTGCACCTCCGGCTTCCTCCTTCTTTGGAGGAGGTGAAGGAGGTGCTGTTTTCTTGGGGGGCTCTGGTGGGGGTTCAGGGGCTTCTTCCTTCTCCCCATTTTCAGTACTGCAAAGCAGGACACAAAAGGAGGTCAGAAGGCACCGGGATGACTGTTTGCTCAGGGCTGTTCACTGGGCCCGCCCCACGCCTGGTCCAAGTCAGGATGGTGCTGGGGCCAAAGGGCGTGTGACACCCTCAGGCGCCACCCTCTTGGGTAGTGGAGTGTCCTGGCTGGGGGTCTGTGGAAACCTGGAGGAGACATAGGAGGGCCTGGGGGTGAAGGTAGAAGGAGACACAAGGAGGAGGAAGACTTGCGAAATACAGGGAAGGCTTTCAGGCAGGTGGGATGGTGCTCCGGGGACCCTGAGTCTCTCTGCCGGCCCATGTCTAGGCCAGGTGATGCTGAGCTCACAGGGGGCCAGCACAGCTTCAGGAAGGTCCCAGTCCAGGAGGGAGACAGTGACAGGGCCAGGGCCCTGCTGTCCTGAACCACTCACTCGGCTTTCTCGGGCTCCGGCTCCGGCTCGGGCTCAGGCTCTGGAGGTAGCTCCTCCTCTTCTCCATCCACCTGGGGACAGGGCATGTGGCTAAGCCTTCAGGGATGACCCACCTGTCCCTGTCAGTCCTCCTAGTCCCCTCTCATGCCCTGCCAGACGAAAGCAGGATTACGGCTCTCCTCGTATGTGTGGGTAACTGGTGCTCAGAGAGGCGAGCACACACCGTGCGAAGTCAGGCTGACTCGCTAGCGTTTCATCACTGTGATAATCGCAAGCTGTGTTCATGACAGCACCATGGGCCCAAGAGCTCTTTGGGGGCTTTTCCAAGGTTGCTGAATTACAGCCATGGGTGTGTCCTTAATAGTGTCCCTGATCCTGTTTCCTTGAGTCTATTTATTTACTGGTGGAGTAGTACTGTCCTGGAGATTGAACCCAAATCCTTTCTCCTGAGCCACATTCCCAGCCCTTTTTTCATTTATTATTTTGAGAAAGGTCCTCACTAAATCATCACCTTGTTCAGGCTGAGCTCAAACTTGCAATCGTTCCTCCTCAGCCTCCCGGATCTGGTGCTGGAATCCCATGCCTGGTCTACCTACCACACTGCCGAGTCTTCGTAGTCGTGGTCCCTTCTCTCACTTGTTCTCTGGAGCTGTGAGACTCTGGCCTCAGAGATCTCTCCCACACTGAAGCTAGTCTCCAGGTGACCATGGCTGAGTTTCTCCACGTCTCTCTGAGCTCTGTCTCACCGCTTCCCTGTCTGCCCACCTTTTGCCTTTCCTCCTGGCCTACAAGCATCTCCACCACCCCCAGGCTCTTTCCCCTACCCTCATCTCTCCAAAAGCTGATGCCCCTATTTGCTTTCTCACCCCTAGCTTCCTCTTGAGTATCGGGGAGCCCTCGGGCGTGGGTGGCTCCACCGGCGTCGTGTCACCCATGTCCCCAAGGCCACCAGCCCCTTCGGGCCGGAAGGGGCTCCCTTCGGCCACCGCCACCGCCCCCTCGGCGCGGCCCGGCCCAGCTTCATCCGATGCCGCCTCCTCCTCGCCGGCGCCCTCCGCGGCCTCGCCCTCGCCTTCGCCAGCGCCCTCGCCATCCGCGTCGCCGCCGGGCCCCGTGGTCTGCTCGCCGTGCACCTCGTCGCCCGTGGGGTCGGGCATGCCCGCCAGCAGCTCGGTCACGGTCACCTTCTTGGCGCTGTCCACCAGGCCGCCGCCGAAGAGCGAGCCCCAGAGCAGGCGCAGCGCGCCCACCGCCGCGCCCACGCCCGCCGCCCCGGCGCGCGCCAGCACCGCCCAGATCAGCGCGGCGACCGCGGTGGCCGCCTCGCGGGCCGTGAGCCTCCGCAGCCGCCGCACGCGCCGCCGCAGGCTGCGGTAGCTGAGGCCGCGCAGCGCCCGCGCCGCCATCGCTGCCAGCCGCGCCTTGGCCCCCGCCGCCGCCGTGCCCGCCGCGCCCTCCGCGCCGCCCGCGCCCTCCTCCGCCGCCTCTGCGCCCGCCTCGGCCGCGCCGTCGTCCTCGTCCTCCTCGGGCTCGCCCTCGGGCTCGGAGATCTGCGCGGCGATCTGCATCTCGAAGATGGTGTCCTCGCAGAAGCTCACGAAGAGCTCCATCTTCTCCGCCTCGCCGCCCTCGTTCACCACGTCGAAGATGAACTGGCGTTTGGACTCCTTCACCTGCAATGCGCGGGAGGGGGCCCCAGGGGGCGCCGTCAGCGGGGCTCTGAACGCCGGAGCCCGAATCGCAGTTCCCGTCTGTTTAACTCGGGTTGGCCTCAAGGGCCTCGATCCTTAGCCTCTCAAGCAGCAGGGACTGCGAGGGAGCCACATCTTCAGCCTAAAAGATACTAATTTAATTTTCACAAAGCCCTTTGGAGCAAGGGCCATAATGACTTTACAGACACGAGGGCTCAGGTCACCTGGCCAGGGCGATACAGATGAGAAGTGGCAGATGTAGGACTCAAACTCGACATGTTGGCTTTCGAGTCACGTTTTAGCTTTTTCCAGAGTTGCTCAGAACAAGAGTTCTGTGCCCAGGCTTCTGGGGTTCAAATCCTCATCCTGCCTGAGTAGCTGGGTGATTCTGAGTAAACGCTCCGGGCCTCAGCATCCCCCATGTTCAGGGTGCGAGGATTCAATGAGACGCTGGGCACTCCGCACCTAGTAAACACCGTGTGGAGTCGCTACTGTGCTGGCCCACAGGGCTGCGGGCCACGTGAAAACACCCGGATGAGGCCGCGGGGCAGTGGGATTGCGGAGGGGTGGCGGGAGGAATGATAGGAAAGGAAAGGGTGCGCTGGGGGCTCACGAGGGGCAGAGTTCCCGCGGTGACAAGGACCGAAGTACAGGGCATCCTTCCCAGTGCAAGGACAGTGCAACCACACACAGCCCAGATGACAAGCGAGTATGCGCTGGTGCCCACAGGACACAGGGCACTTGAGGGCGCCTGTGGAATATGAGGGCACCACGGACTGGGGGAGGGGTGGGTGTGAGTTCAGGGTGTGGGGTCCGAGTGTGCGAGGGCACCAGGGCCAGTGTAAGAGCCGAGAGGGTGAGGACAGCGCTCTGTGAGACAGGAGTCCATGCGTGCGAGAGTCAGTGTCCACTGAGGAGTGTGAGGGGCTCAGTGGTTAATGAGTGTGCAAGCCCTGTGGGCTATGAGTGTGATACAGGAAGCAGTGTGCAGGAACTGTGTGCAGAGAGGAGAGTGCCAAGACTGAAGGGATCTTGGGAAAAAAGGGAGGTACGAATGCAAGGGCATGTAAGGGCGTATGCAGGGTGCAGGGACAGAGGGAGCGCCATGGGTGACGCTTGGACTCCTTCACCTGCAATGCGCGGGAGGGGGCCCCAGGGGGCGCCGTCAGCAGGGCTCTGAACGCCGGGGCTGGGGCTGAGTGTGAGGAAGGAGGGGGAGCCCAGGAGGGTGGGACTTGCAGGTAAGCCAGGTGTGCAAGTCCAGGCCATCTGAGTACACTTTCTGCAGGACTGGGGACTGAACCCAGGGCCTTCTCATTGGGTTACATCCCGAGCCTGTTTTAGGATTTTGACCGTGGGTGTGGTAGTGTGCCCCTGTAATCCCAGCACTGAGGAGGCTGAGGCAGGAGGATCACTAGAACCTCAATGCCAGCCTGGGCTATATGGCAAGAGCTTGTCCCAAAAGTAAATAAAAAATAAAATAAAAATTAAAAAAATTGAGGCAGGTTCTCATTAACTTGCTAAATTGCCCAAGCTGAGCTGGAATTTGAGGATCTTCCTGCCTCCGCCTCTCACTGCTGGGAGTACAGCACCAGGGCTGGCCATGAGTGTGTTCTTGAGGATGTGAGTGTGTCAGTCACATTTGTGGGCTGGGCTCAGCCTGGGAAGAAGCAGGCTTGGGGCTCCAGTGGGAATTCAGGAGGCTGATCCAAGTGTGCCTGGGTACTCGTGGTTGTGCCAGGGATACAGTGAGGATGGATGGATAAATCAGACACACCAGGGCCACATAAGGGCACACCGGTATCCTCGGGTGACTGTGCAAGTGGTGGGTGTTCGATATTAGCCCAGAATAAGCAAGGGTGACATTGTTTGCTAAGGTTCTGAAAGCATTTGGGAACTGGCATGGTGGCCCACGCCTGTGATCCCAAGACTCAGGAGGCTGAGGCAGGAGGATCACTGGGAAATCAAGGCCAGCTTCAGCTACCTAGTGAGTTAAAGTCCAGCCTAAACTACATAGGAAGACCTGGTCATAAATAAATAAATGGAAAGAAAAAGGCATTTGGGAGCACCAATGTGCCTGGTAGGGCCTGGGCCAGCATGGTAGGGCACCTCAGAGCCCGAAAGTGTGCATCTGAAAGATAGCCACTAGCTGACCAGGGCCAAGTGCAGACACACTGGGAGATTCTGGGGAGATAAGCAAGGGGGTGGTTTAACTAGGTTCAAGTTCACCAGGAGTTTGGGTATGGCTGACCATGGCTATAAGGGCATCTCCTGTTCCCAGGGCAACTGCGCAAGGGGTAGACATGGCATGTGAGCCACCACAGAGAAGGCATAAAAAGCTTTTGCTGCATGTCCAAGGGGTGTGCATCCACGTTTGGGCCAAGTCTACGTGGGCTTGGGCGAGCAGGGACATACGCCATTACATCAGGACCTACGAAGTCTCTATACAGTTGGGCATGGGCTTGTCAGAGCACCGCCAGAGCGCACAGACGCGGAAGGCCTGGTGTGGGGTTCAAGCGTGCAAGGAGCAAGCAGGCCCCGAAAGGGGAGCATGCGCATGCGCAGGCCTACCGACCTGGGGCATCTCCCACTGGGCGCGGTTGGTCTCTGAGATCTCGAAGTAGATGCGCTCGATGCGGCGCGAGGCGCCCATGATCTCGATGCGCCCCAGGTAGGGCCGGAAGTACTCGAGGATGCTCTCCGCCAGCTCTAGGAAGTTGCGCAGGCGCGGATCGTGCGGCACGTGCTCTGACAGGTTGGTCAGCAGCACCGCCACGTTGAAGCCGATGTCGCGGGCGGGCTCCTGGAAGCGATTGGCAAACTCCTCGCAGTTGATCATCTCATTCTCATCAGCTTCGGAGCACGAGAGCAAGAACTGGATCTCCGGCCCGGTGAACTGCTTCTGGCTGTCCATGGCCTGGGGGTGGGCAGTGAGGTCAGCGCCAGGGTTTGGGAACCTTAATGCTCTTAAACTATCTATGGGCTTTACATAGAAAGAAGAGTCCAGGAAAAAGTTCAGGAAAGGCCTAGCACCTGACGCTGACCGGCAGAAGGACAGCACAGGGAAGGTTGTATCCTAAGGGGAAGTGCCTAGAGGTCTCCAAGGGAGGAAGACTGCAAGTTCAAGTTCAAGTCCAGCCCAGGCAACTTAGGCAAGACCCTGATTCAAAATAAAATAAAAAGGGTTGGGGATGGAGCTCGGTGTGAAGATTCTGAGTGCCATTCCCAGGGGCCCCCCCCCAAAAAAAAAGGAAGGAAGGAAGGAAGAATAACTGAGCCATTATCCACAATAAGATACATTCCATTTTCAGAGATGGTAAAACGTAGACAATGCTCCAATTTTGGTCCTATTGCTTTACCTTCCCCCCGGGTAAACCACTGTTCAGGTGTGAAAATTCCAAATATGTGCTACCAACTCTCCTCATGCCCACAAAAAGTATGGAATAACCCTGTGCGTATTTTTTGTTTAGAGAATCATTATTATAATCATGGAATTTGAAACCTGTTTTTTTCATTCCACTGTATGTTTTCAGTGTTGACACACAGCAAATGAATTCATTTTCACAGCAAGGTAGTCTTCTCCTTTTATAAATATAACACTATTATCCTGGTGATAAAAGTTGAGTGGTTGCTAGTATTTTGTGATTGGGTTACCTTTATTTTACGTATAAAGTGTTCATGGAGTATTCCAGGCCAATCTATTATGGATTTGGTAAGTAGCTGTCCGAAGCAGTTTTTCAAATGTTCTTAACCACGCTAGCAGTAAGAATGCACTTTGTAATGTGAGACTCAAGAATTTTAAAAAGGTTTCATAACACAGTTTTGACTTTTGCTGTGCAGTACACTCTGCAATGTTCTCGCTCTCGCTTTTTTTCTTTTCTTTTTAAAGACACTAGTCATGCTGGGTATGCGGCACATGTCTGTGGTCCTAGTGCACCAGGAGGCTGAGGCAGGAGAATTGCTAAGTTTGAGTCCAGCCTAGACAATTTTGTGACTTAGCGAGATCCAACTCAAAAAATAAAAAGGGCTAGGGGTGGAGGTTAGTGTGAGGCTGCTGGATTCAATTCCCAGTACTGCATCAACAACAACAGCAAAAACAAACAAAACAAAACAAAAAACAGCAAATACTGGTCACGACTTACTAAATGAATTTCATGACGTACAGATGGGCTGTAAAATGCAGCCTGAGAAATATTGCTCCAGGGCATGAACAGAAGCAAAATGCTGTGGCTCTAAGGAGCACTTTGTAAAAAGCCAAGAAGTTTGCAAAATGTTTTCTAAATGAGTAATACGCCTTGCAGATCACGCAGCGTTCGAGAAACCACAGAGCGAGGAGGGAGAATCACACAGGAACTTCTGCCCCTGCTCACTTGCCCACACTGTCTCTCTCAGAACCCCGCCCTCCCCGGGCCGGAGACCCCGTTCCTCTATCCGTGCCCGACAGCTCTTGTGACTTGCTACCTCTGCCATCACCGTGTGCCATGTGTTTCCTTTGAAACTTCTCCTTCTCTGACTACTGTCCATTTCTGTTGCTAGTTTCCTCCTTCTCTTCCTTTTCCAGATCTCTACAGGCCGGAAGGGGGGAGTGTATATCCCCTTTCTCTTTCTCTTATACTAGGAATTGAACCCCGGGCCTCTCAGCTGCAACTCCAATCATATATATTTTTATTTTGAGAAAGAGTCTCACTAAGTTGCTAAATTGCCCAGGTAGGGCTCTAACGGTTCCTCTTCCTGCCTCAGCCTCGCAGAGTGTGGGATTACAGGTGTGTAGCACCTGTATGCACTTCTTGAGATACATACTTCCCAGGCAGGTGTCTCTGAGCCCCAGGCTGTGTATGGCACCCCCACAGTGACTGTCAAGTCTATAGCTAGCCCTGACCACTGAGCAGAACTCAGATTCTTACCACTAAAGCTTAACATCTCTTGTGGATGTTTCTCCCCAGATGGAAGTGGCCAGAACTAAACTTGTGATTTCAAAAAATCTATCCTCCCACGCTCTTACCCATCTCAGGAATCACATCCCACCCAGTGCTTCAGCTAAAATCTTTGAGTCATTCCTGATTCCTCTCCTTTGTCTCACCGCCCCCATGTGATTCCTCAGTACATCTGTCAGCTCTGCTTTTGAAATAGATCGAGGGCCCTCCCACTCCTGCCCCTCCACAGCCCCCACCCCCAGGCCCTGCAGCATCTCCTCCCTGGACCATCGCAGCAGCCTCTTCTTTAGACTCCCAGACCTCCTGCTATCCCCCCACACAGTGAGAGGAACCCCACAAACTACCTGCTTCAGACCATCTCCCTCTCTTCTCCAGAATTTTTTTTCCCTCGAGACAGGATCTCATGACATTGCTCAGGCTGGGCTTGAACTTGCAATCGATCCTCCTGTCCGTCCTCCAGTGCTCTGGGATCACGGTGAGCACCACCACGCTAGCTCTGAAATTTCTCTTGGTTCCATCTCATTACACTTAGAAATCAAAGTCCTCCCTGCAGCCAGCCAGCCCCTACACATCTCAGCATTTACCTCCTCCTCAGGGCCTCCCCAGCCATCAGAGATGCCCTCCGTTCTGTCCCTCTTGCTCCCGTCTCTCAGGCTGTATACCAGCTGTTCTCTCTGCCTGGGACCTTACAGCCTCCTCAGCCTCTGTAGAACCTCTTCTGCCCCTGCACAGGGCTCGCTCTGGCCTGCTCATGGCCAGGCCTCTGCACTCCTTTCCCACCACAGATCCTGGCCTGCCCCGATGTACTTGAGGTTCTTTTCACTCACTCCTCCCTGCTGGATGCCCAGCTCGGAGGTGGGAGGTATTTAGCTCACTGCTGTGCCCTCAGGAGGAAGGTGCACCTGCCACCTGGCCGGGCACAGCCAGAGCTGTCTTTGGGTGACTGTCCCCGGGGCCCATGCCTTAAAGCCTGGCTCACAGGTGGAGCTGGTAGGAGAAGCATGGACCCTTGGGGTGGGTGGAACCTAGCAGGATGTCCTGAAGGGAGATCTGGAGGTGTGCACAGCCATGCCTGGCTAAAATAAGAATTTGGATACACCACGTTATGTGAACATATTTCTCTTTACTTTAAAAACGTGGCTCCTAGGACATGATAAATGATACCTGTGGCTCGCCCTGTGTGTCTGCTGGGCAGTGCCCAGGTTGTCAGAAGACCATCTTCGAGGACAGAGAAAGGAAAAGTGATGGCAGGAAAGTAACGGCTTAAAGGAGACCTAAGGAAACACCAGCAAATGCAAAGGGTGCACCTTGTTGCGACCTCGATTCAAAGAAACTGCGAAAACTATTCGTGTAACAGTTGACAGTTTGAACACTATCTAGATATTTCATGACTTAGAGAACTGTGGATACTTCTTGTTTTATTTTCATTGTTTTGTTTTGGGTAGGTGTGATAACACCAGCATGGTCTGTCAAATACAAGGCAAGTGGTGTAAGACCACATGCACTGTGCTGACGCAGATATGAAGGGTCCAGCACAGATGATTCATAGCGACAGAGAGTAGATGAGTGGCTTCCGGGGGCTGGGTGGGGAAATGGGGAGTGTCTGCAGAACTGTGGGACCATGGTTCCTTTTGGGGTGATTAAAGTATTCCAAAATTAGGCTGTCGCGGTGGTTGTGCAATTCTTAATCACACTAAAAACCACTGAATCGTACATTTTACATGGGTGAGTCGAATGGAATACAAATTATATCTCAATGAAGACGGTTTTATTTAAAAAGAAGCCACAGCTGGGCATGGAGGCTCAGGTTTATAAACCCAGCACTCCTGGGAGGCTGAGGCAGGAAGATTACAAATTTGAGCTCAGCTGAGCACTTAGTGAATGAGCAAGTCTCTGTCTCAAAATAGAAAAATTTAAAAAAGTTTGGATGTATCTCTGTGTAAAGGCTGTGGGCTCAGAATCACAGTAAACAACGAAACACATAAACAAACAAGTTTTCTTATGATATTAGGAATTGCCTGGGGACTCTGCGTATGCTAGACATGTGCTCAACCAGTACATCCTTAACCCTTAAAAATAAAAAGTTTTCTAGTTAAGAGATAGAAATGCTTGCAGATAGAAAAAAGGAAAACTTCAAAAGTATTCACTAACCAGGTATAAATCAGTAGCCTAAAACATGGCATCACTCACGAGGAAGTTCTGTTTTGTTTGGAGTTTTGGATTGACCCCAGCTTCTCACACATCTGAGGCAAGGCCCTGCCACTGAGCTCCCTGAAGGGTTCTCGAACCTTTCAGAGCTGTTTCAGGCTCTGCGGAGGATTTCACCCATGGAGACACACTCTGTACACTGTCCAGAACTCTGTCACCCAGGGAGAACGTGTGACGTTGGAAGTACTGCTGTACTTGTAAGGAGGATTCACATATGAGTGAGGATCAATGAAAACATCTAGAGAGAAGCTCAGCCCACAGCTGGACCAGGCTTCGGAGAGGCTGGAGGAAAGCTGGAATGAGGATGGAGGCCAAAGTGACCTCCGCCTGGGCCATAAGTTCTCAGTTTTTTGGTAAGAGGAATGTTCATATTTAGTTAATGCTACCTATTAATTATTGTAAATAAAAATTAATTTTTAGCTAAGTTTTTAAAGTTGAGTATAGTGCATGCGTGTAATCCCAGCTACTTGGGAGGCTGAGGTAGAAAGACTGCAAGTTCAAATTCGATCTGGGCAACTTTATAAGACTCTTCAAAGTTTAGAAAGGACTAGAAATGCAGCTCAGAGTGCGTGCCTGACGTGCATAAGGCCCTGGGTTCAGGTTCCAGTACTGAAAAAAAATAATTAATGTAAAAATAAATAAAGTGAATTCTACATGACCAAAATATCACTCAAAAGAAAGTCAAAAGTCTGGGCCGGGGATTTAGCTCAGTGGTTCCGGCGCCTGTCTTGCAAGTGCAAGGACCCAGGTTCGATCCCGGTAACCACATACCAATACTGGGTGTGGAGACTCACCCCAGCAGCAATCAGTACCACATAGCACAGTGCCGGGCGTGGTGGCTCACGCCTGTGATTCCAGCACTCGGGAGGCAGAGGTAGGAGGATTGCTGTGATATGAGTTTGAGGCTGAGCTCAGGGCCAGCCTGAATGAACTACAAGGCGAGAACCTGTCTCAACAACAAAAAAAAAGAGTCAAAAGTCAAAATGATAAGCCAGAGCCAGACATGGTGGTACATGCCTATAATCCAAGCACACAGGAGGCTGAGGCAGGAGGATCACTGTGAGTCGGAGGCCAGCCTGGTTACACAGTGAGTTCCAGGCCAGCCTGGGCTGAATAGGAGACCCTGTCTCAAAAACAAAAAACAAACAAGCAATCAAAAAACCTGAGATAAATAAATAAGCAACCTAAGGATATAGTTAGTTCATAGAACAAGTAATGCAAAATAAATAACATGCAAAGATGCTTGAAGTAGGAGAAACAGGAGTTAAAACTACATTGTAGTACCAATTTTCACCTATCAGATTGGCAGAAATCCAAAGATTTGACAGTGTGGTCTGGTGGCAAAGGTGTGGGGAAACAACCATTCTCACACGTTACTGAGGGTGAAGACGTGGAGGGGAATGTCTGTATAAATGACTGATACATTCCTTTATCTTTTATCCACCAGTCTCACTTCTAGTGTTATATTATTACAACCCATACTGTAGTCAGTGCTGCCACAGACAGTTGTGCAAGTTGCACACTGCACAAGGGTACAGATTAGAGCTGGGACATTGTATGTTTATGCACATATTATTGCAGAGCTCCAGAAGATGGAAGTAAGTGTTCTGAAGAAGGGGCTATAGGGGCCATTAGCAATGCCAACTATAATGAATCCCACTGTGTATTCAACAAAGCACATGTCCATCAACAGAGGATCAGTTGTAAACCATGAGAGATATACTAGCAGAATATTGGGCACCTAGAAAAAAACAATAAGAAAGCTTCTATCTTCTACCAGAATGTTATTACATAATACAGATGAGTGATATAGTACCCAACCTATAATATTAGAATAACGCTGGGGCTCCACTGCCTGAGTTCTGATCCAACTTTATCCCTCAGTGGCCTGGTGACATTCAGTTTTTCTTTGTGGTTCTGTGGACTGAACCTAGGACCTTTGCACTGAGCTACATCCCTTGCCCCTTTCTTTATTCTGAGACAGGGTCTCCCTAAGTCACTAAATTGCCCAGGCTGGGATTGGACTTGTAAGTTTCCTGCCTTAGCCTCCCACGGTTCTGGGAATCACAGGACTGCGTCATGAGTGACTCTGAGCACGTCGCTTCAGCTCCCTGTGCCTCAGTTTCCATTTATTTAACAATGTGAATTCAAAGCAGTTCTTACTACATAGGCCTGGCATAAAGATCAAATGAGCCAGCTGGGTGTGGTAGTGCATACCTGTAATCCCGGCACTCAGGAGGCTGAGGCAGGAGGATCACAAGGCAAGTTTGATGCCAGTCTGGCTCAAATCATGAGTTCACGTCTATGAGGTACATATTGAAACCCCCATCTCAAAATCAAAGAAAAACCTCCCCAAAAGATCAAGTGAAGACCAAAGATCTGGCCTCATGGCACAGTGCATGCTGGCAAGCATGAGGTCCTGAGTTTGATCCCCAGTACCAAAAATAAAAAATAAAAATCAAATAATTCATTCCCACGTAAGATCTAGCACAGAAGAAGAATACTGCCAATCTTAGCTCTTCCTTATGAAAGTTAAGAGCATGGGCACAAGGACTCTCTGTCTGTCTGTCTGTCTCTCTGCTTTCAGTGGTGCAAGGATGGAACCCAGAGCCTCCTGCACACTAGGTAAGTGCTCTACCTCTGAGCCACCGTAACATTAGAGAGGCCAGAGGGGCTGGGCTGGGAGATAGGGTCCCAGGGGGGTTGGGGGGGGAGGGTAGTACAGAGTTACATTTTGACCAAAAAAAAAAAAAAAAAAGTCTCTAGCACAAGATGTGAGCGTTAGATAGATAGCAGCGATAGTAGCGGGGCATCACTGTTAGTTACCTGATTTGCATAATCACTCTGTGGTTATGTAAGGGAATGAAATTGTTCTCAGGAAATCCGCACTGAAATATTCAGAGATGATGGAAATCATGCTGGAGTGAGTATGAGAGTCAGACAGCCTGGGTGCAGGGTGCTCAGGAGGTGGGTGCCTACTGTCCCTGAAGTGATTCCCAGATACAAAGTTCAAACCGTAATGGAAAAGACCTAGCAGAGCTGGGGGCAGGGGTGGCATGTGCTTCTCACTCATGGGCCCTAGGGGCCAGCTCTGCACCCCCACAGAAAAAGATCTGGTGCCAGCCCTGGCGGCACACATCTTTCACCCCAGCTACACTGGAGGCTGAGGCAGGAGCGTCCCAGGTCTGAGGCCAATGGGAACAGATCAGCAAGAATAAGGGCGGGGGTGGAGCTTAGCGACAGAGCTCACCCAGCATGCACCAGAGCTGTACTGCAAACCAACAACTGCTGGAATAACGGTAAAATTAGTAGGAGCCGACACCCCCTCCAATGCTCTCCGCACCACCCCCCCTCCAGGTTCTCTACCACTGAGCCACCTCTCCAGTCCTTTTACTTTCTTTTTTTATTTCGAGAGAGGAGGTCAATAAGTCACTAGTTTGCCCAAGATAGGTTCCAATTTGCAATCTTCCTGTCTCAGCCTTTCGTTCCGGGATTGTAGCTCTGTGCCTGCTAGCACGCACCTGCTAGCTAACATCTCTTGAGCGCTATGTTCCAGCAACTCTGCCTTCTCATCACAGTGCCATGGAGTCTCTGTTATCCCTCCCAGAGGACCTGGAGCGCAGGCCTCCCCTGACCACAAGTGCTTCAGGACACATGGCAGGGCTGGGAAGGGAAGGGAAGGGACAGAGGAGGCCCAGCTCCTGGGTGAGGCTGGCTCCAGCCCTCTCCTCTAGCCTGCTCCCGATGGCCCACTCAGGGATGGCTCGAGGAGGAAGAGGATGATTCCTGGACAACGTCCCTGGTCCTGGGTTGGCTCCTTGGCAAAGAAAAACTTTCTTCAACAAATGAATATGGTTATCTTCAATTGGATTCTAAGCCTCAGGAAGGCAGAGCCATGTATGCCTTGACTACTGCTGGGGCCAAAGGTCAGCTCAGCCTGCAGCCCCGCACGGAGAAGAAACCCGTAGATGTTTATCAGTTGAATAACTGAGGTAACATGACAACTGTAGTAATGTTGATAATAATAACAGTTCTTGTGTGAGTGCATTTCACCCTCCAACAATCCCTAGTGCTTTTTTATGCTCATTTTCCAGATAAGGCAACCGAGACCTGCAAAGAAGTCTCCTGCCCAACGCAGGCGGCCAGCAAGGACACAGCTGGCATTTGCAAGCTGTGTCCTAGGTCTGCCATGGCCCAACACCCACCTTCTGGAAGTCTTTCTTGGAGATGAGGCCGCGGGGGTCAGTGACGTAGTCCTGGAAGGCCTCGGAGCCCACGATGTCCTTGAGCTTCAGGAACATGTCGAAGAACTTGAGGATCATCTCCACGTTGGACGAGGATTCTACGAGCATGTCTACCATCTGCCGGGCAATCGTGCCGTTCACCACATTCCCTGCAGGAGTCGCAGGGCAGTGTGACCCTACTGTGTTGCCCAGCAGAGACCCCTTCCTGGAAGGTCTCTCTTCAGCCCCAAGGCCTCCAGGGTACCCTAAGACACACTGTGCAGGGGAAGCCTGCTAGCCGGCTCCCAAGCCTCCTCGCAGAGGGCTGTGGGGTCCCTGTCAGTCCTGTTGGACAATCTGTCGGCTTTTGCTTGTGTAGCTCTCACTGGCTGCAGGAAGACAGTGGTGATAAGCTGGGGATGGTGACATATGCCTGAATCCCAGTTCTATGAGAGGCTGAGGCAGGAGGAGTACAAGGTCAAGGCCTGCCTGGACAACTTAGGGAGTGCTTGTCTCAAAATAAAAAAGTAAAAACAGCTCGAATGCAGCTCACTGCTAGAGCACCCCTCTGTTCAATCCTCAATGCCATCAAAGAAAGAAAGAAAGAAGGAAAGAAAGAAAGAAAGGAAGGAAAGAAGGAAGGAAGAATAGCAGTGCTGCTCTGGCACAATCCCATGACAACTTTCCAAGGAAAATTTATAAATATCTATTTTTACAGATGAGGAAACTGAGATTCAGAAAACTCTCACATGCCGCTTATGCTGTCAATAACTGGGTGGGGGAAGACTTGAACCCAGAGCCAAAATTCTTCAGATAATACACCGAACCCTGTGCTAGTCCAGAGGCCAGGCAGGTCATAGAGCAGTGAGTGAGAGGGACGAGGCAGTAGGTGAGGACCAACCAGCCCCTTTGGCACCTTTCCATTTTAATATGACTTCAAATTTACATAAAAGCTGCAAGAGTGCAAGGTTGTACCCCAAGCACTTTGGGAGGCTGAGCAAGAAGGTCAAAAGTTCATGCCTCACCTAGGCAACCCGGCCTTAAAAGAAAAATTAACAGAGAGTAGGTTGGAGACAGATCAGTGTGAGGACCCTGGGTTCAATCCTCAGCACAATAAACAGACAAACAAAATCAACCTTCTGATTTTTGAAGCTAATGACCAGATACCAAAAACTTTGAAAAACTGAAAAACCCTAAGAGGATTACTCATGGAAACATAGATTGTAAGAGTAATTGTTCTGTTAATTTAATAACTTTCTTGTTGTTTCTCGTATTGGGGCATTTTAGCGATATCAAAGTGCTTTTTAAAACACTTGAAGCTGCGGACCCCAGTTCCTCCCAAAGAAGCAAAGTAAAGCAAGTGTTTCTCTGCAAAGAAGACACAGGACAACAGCTCCCTGGGAGGCCGTGGCAGCCTTTGTGTGTGACAAAACAGGAGTCGCTTTACTGTCCACTGTACTTTATTCCTCCTCAAAGATGGCAGAAGGTTTTGTCATTTAATGTCTGGGACAAAAATGGAACTGTCTGGAACAAGACCTCCCTAAGAGCCCTAGCCCTGTGGCAAGGCCCACTTCTCCATGTGTGCGAGGAGGAGGCGCTCCGAGCTCCTTTCAGGGAGGACCTCAGCCCGAGAACCACACCGAGGAACTCGCACGGCCCAGCTTTGTACGCCCCAAGAAATCTCTGCATTTCTGGACTTTCATCATTTCTTTAGCTAGCGTAAAGACGTCTGGTTACAATTACTATTCAGGTAGCAAAAGAACCGTCAAACAGAGGAGTACTGAAGCCTCAAGCAGAACATACTAGTTAGCCTGCCAAATCAACTGCATGGGAGCGAAGGAGAAGCTAACGCAGATCTGAAAACACTGCGGCCCCGGGTGAAGAACACCTTTTAGCAGCAGATAACAAGAAAACCCTAGGCCAAGAAAAACTGAAAAATGAATTTAAAAAGGCTTGAGATTCCCTTTTAAAGGGACAAAATGATATGATAATGACGGGTCAGAGGGACTTTCCAAAGAATACACTGGGCTCCCCATCGCTTGGGCCTGGGGATTGTTTGGGAAGACAGTGAGGAAGGCCTGGGGGCTCTGAACTCTCTGAAGAGGACTGGGTCAAGATCATCACCTTGAGAACTTGACAGGCCCGGAAAGTTTAAACTTCTCCTTCTCCTTCTTCTGCAGTACTAGGGATCGAACTCAGGACTTTGCAATTGCAAGGTAGGTGCAGTGCCACTGAGCTACATCCCTGGCCCAATAATTTCTATTTTTAATGCCACACACAGGGTGTATAGTAATAACACTGTTGAAATATCTGATGTTTCAGATATATTAGAAAGGGTACATTCCAGGTCTTGGGAAATCTATAATTATGTTAAATACCATATTTATATACTAATAATACCATTCATATATAACGGCTATTTATAATTAAAGAAAAAAATCACTAACCAGTTACTTCCAAAATTAGATTTTTTTTTTTTTTTGAGACAAGGTCACTATGTAGTTTGGATTGGCCT
Source organism: Petromus typicus (assembly GCA_004026965.1). Taxonomy (NCBI): domain Eukaryota; kingdom Metazoa; phylum Chordata; class Mammalia; order Rodentia; family Petromuridae; genus Petromus; species Petromus typicus. Next base: position 10,285 of record PVIR01012960.1, on the reverse strand, counting down.
TGAACTCAGGGCTCTCCTCCTGCCTCAGCTTCCCAGCACAAAGCTGTAATTTCGGGATTACAGGTGGGGACCACTAAGCTTGGTCAAAACTAGTTTTTAAGTTCCGTAAAGCCATGAATACCCTCGACAGCTTTGGTGACTTTTCCTTAATAACATATTCGGACAATGATTATAATGTGTTTGGATGTTGGACTCAGTATCTACAAACTTATTCACAGGAAAATCAAATGATGATAAAAGATAAGAATTAGCCACTGTATTTATAGAAAAGAGAAAGAATAACGAAACGACAACCTTGGTTTTTTTTAGGCTGGTGGTACTACGTTTACTATAACAAGACAGCTATGTTGATACTAACTATATTTTTGTAACTGTGCTTCTGCACCTGTGGGACTGTTTTTTTTAAAGTGACATTTGTGTCGATAACCACATGATTGGTAAGTATTCGCCCTTTTCATGTTCTTCTAGTAATAGAGTTTACATCTCTTTGTGTAACTGGCACAGCTCTTAAGGAAACTTATTTTGCAATGTGAAATTTTTTTTTTTTTAATTTTTTTTTTTTTTTTTTTTAGGTTTTTGGAGACAGGGTCTCGCTTTGTGGTTCACGCTGGCCCTGAGCTCAGCCTCAAACTCACCTCACAGCAATCCTCCTGCCTCTGCCTCCCAGTGCTGGGATTACAGGCGTGAGCCACCACGCCCGGCGCAATGTGAAATTTTTGATATAACATCTTCAGGTAAGATCTGGCACATTCAGGGTGGTGTGGCCGTAGACAATGTGTAACATCTTCAAAACCAGTGTTTTCTATGACTGTGACAATTATGCAAATTTTACCTCAAACACAAACACACTAATATCATGTAGTTATTCTGAGATGTTTCTACATTCTGAATTATTAAATACTATTTTCCATTGCAATATTCATTTAGAAGTAATGATTGTTGTAAGGGTTTGGTTGTTTCAGTGTTTAAACACAAAAATGCACCTCATCTCATAAAGACCTAAATATTAAGGAAAAATTTTTAAAAACCCACTTGAATATCCATCAGTAGGGGTTTTGGTTAAAGGAATCACTGACTACCTACACAACAGAGTGCCACACAGCCATATATGAGGGAATGAAGGTATTCTATGAAGCTTTAAAAAGAACTTCTGCTTAAGTCTTTTTAATATTAATTTTTTCCTAATTGTTTGATTAATTAGTGAAGAAAATGGTTTCAATTGGCTAAGTCTTGGGGATATTTATTATACACTAAAAGCTAACTGATACAGTTAACAAATATTAATGTACATTATATCGACAGCTTTAAAAATAAATGTTAAGTATATAAATAAATAAAACTATCTAGAGCACTCACCTATTAAGAGTTCTCTGGGGGATCAATAATTTAATGTTTACAGAGCCACTATGTAGCCCAGGCTAACCTCAGACTCACAGTGATCCTCCTGCCTCTGCCTCCCGAGTACTGGGATTACAGGAGTGAGCCACCACGCCTGGCTGCACAGCAAATATTCATTGAACCCTTTTCAGCAAAGCTTTCATCAGCTCACAGGCCCTGGCCTGATGTCAGACTGGGCTGAGGGCCACAGTCCCCTGAGTCGCAGAGCCACTCTCCAGCTGGTCCGAACCTTTGTACCGACGCCACTCCACCCTCCAGGTGTTTACCTTCTAGTAATGACAGCAGCATCACCACCATGTCCTTCTGCAGATCCAGCAGCTCCTTCAACAGCTCAATCTGGCTTGAGTCCTAGGGATCCCACAGCCCAGCTATGTGAGGCTTGTTCAGCAGAGAGGCCTCGCCCGCCTCCAGCTGCTTCTGCCCTCCTCATCTGCCCAACGAGGCCTAAGACCCCCTTTTGCTCCCATCTTACCTCCGAGGGGACCCGAGTCTGGACATGTTCCTCGGAAGCAGGGGAGGGGCAGAGAGACAAGGTTGTGGGGGTGGGCTGGCACTTAGGGGGAAGGTGGTCCAGCAGGTGGTATGAGCACAGAGGGCTGGCAGACAAGGAGGAGTGGGAGGCCTGGCAAGCAGACATTTTGGAGCAGAAAGAGGCAGAGGGAGAAGGGACAAATACCAGGATGAGAGTCCAGCACTATGCCTGACCTATGGTGGGTGCCAGACACATACACAGAACATGGTGTGCAATGGGGAAAGTGAGCCTGAGCTCAGGAGGAAAGCTGAAGAGACAGTCTTGCACTCTCTGGTAAGCCACTGGGGGGTAACATACATGGTAGCACACTGTGCCCACTTCCGTAGCGCCTCATGTGGCGCATGCAGGAACCTCCAATATAAAGTTCCACCTCATTTCATTTGTTATTAGGTTAAGTCCCATAAAATTTTCAGTAGACTTTTTTTTTTTGAGACAAGGTCTAACTAAGTAGCCCGAGGTAGTCTCAGACTCATGATCCTCCTGCCTCAGCCCCTAAAGTGCTGGGATTACAGATGTGAGCTTGCATGCTCAATAACATACAACCTTTTTTTTTTTTCCTTGGTATCGAAGATTGAGCTCAGGACATGGCACTTGTGAAGCAGGTGCAGTGCCACTGACCATTTTTGACCCATAGAGTGAAGATATCTTATGGTTTCACCTAATAAAATGGAGAGAGCATGGAAGGAGACTAGATAAATGGAGGGCAAAGCTCCTTCCACCTTAGGCTAGTGCTAGGAGTTGCTAATTCTGAGCCAGGTGCTGGTTGGTTGGTTTGCGATACGGGGGACTGAACCCACGGCTATACCCGCAGCCCTTTTCATTTTTAAGTTTTGAGATAGTCTCACTAAATTATCCAGGCTGGCCTTGACCTCACCACCCTCCTGCCTCCGCCTCTCACATAGCTGAGGTGACAAGCATGCCCCACCGCACCCTGCTCAAAGCTATTTTTTAAGCTTCCAGCAATCCAGGATCTGAAGCATCTGGAGTTTGGGCCTGCTTGTGATCTAGTCTCCCTCTTCTCTTACTTGCCTATTCTTTTTAATTTTATTTTTTGAAACAAGGTCTTGCTGTGTATGCAGTTCAGGCCGGCCTTGATCTCACAGAAATCCTCCTGCCTCAGCCTTCTGAGTGCTAGGATCACAAACCTGGGCACCAGAGCCCACCTCAGGGTTCTAGGAGTGAGTGGGTATATGACAAGATCAGGCCAATCAGAGCTTTATTTCCTCTGGCTACAGTGATTAAGCTCAGGCATGGTCATGTGACCCAGTCGTCCAAGTAGAGGAAACCCTAGGGAAGAGGTACTGGCTTCTTTTCGGACCTGTCAGTGAGGTGAATGGAAGCTGGAGGCACGTATGTCTCCAGCTAGTTGAGAAAAGCCTGCGTGAGAAGGAAGTCAAAGAGAAGGCACGTTTCTGCTCACATTACCCTAAACCCCGCATCTGTAATGTAAACTGATAATCTGTCTTCCTCCTTAAGTCACCACTGTGCGTTGGATTTGGGTCCCCTGAACCCTAGACCTGGCCCACGGCTTACGAAGTAATGCTGCAGGATTTGGAAGTCTATTTCCACTAGCACTTTAAGATTACATCGATATCACAATTTCAACTGCACTGACACTGAGGAACTAAGTTCTCAGTTCACCTCTTCAAAAAGTCAGATAATGTCGGATTAAAAGGGTCTCTTCCCAATACGAGTTCTGCTGGGAAATTAAGTACACAGTGCTTTACTGCCATCTGCTGGCAAGTTCCTGAAATGCACACAGTGACTAGTATATCTAGGTCGTCTTTAGAAGCCTTGCCTTTATGCAGCGTACAGCCTCCCAATTGTGTGTGGCAACCTTGAGTATGTTTACGCAACAGAAGCAGAGCAAACGAAGTGTCCGCAAAGCAGGGAAGGCTGAGAAGGTGCAAAGGTGGCGGGGAAAAGGGGAACACAAGGGCTCTAGAGGGGTGACCGCAGGCTCTGCAGGGACCTTACATCATGGATACCCGGCATGGGAGTCATCTGCCGCAGGCGGGATAAAGAAGCAACACTTATTCAGCCTTGGCCTTGATCTAGAAATATGCGCCCATCCTATCCTTGGTTCTGAGTCTGAGATGATCTCATTAGACAGAAAAGAACATCAACCAATCATACAGCGGCTCTGCTCAGAAAGGGCGGGGCCAAGACATCAAATCAGTGGATGTACATGTGGAAAACAAGGTGGTTGGTGGCAGAAGGGCAACAGGGTTATACTGAGAGCCAATCCGGAAGAAAGATGGATTTGGCCCTGGGGAGGGAACCCAGTTTGGAACATGCCAGGAGCACTGGGGAGAGAAACAAACCAATGGCAGAAGACTTGGAAACTGGGGAGCTAGGAGATGCCCGAAGACGGGCGGATGAATGACAAAGGGGTTCCAACCTGAGCGAGCTTCATCATCATGTGAGCAAACACGTGTAGGAATCCCACCACGGCGTCCCAGAGGCGGCTGTGAGCCAGGCTCTGCTGGTTTCCAGTGCAGGGGCCCTGAGGGCAGAGCGCTGCCTGAGCCCCGGCCAAGGTCGGAGAACAGGCTTCCCTGGGCTGGCGGCCTCTCCCAGGTCGGCCCTACCTGTATGTACTCGGTGAGGCTGTTGAACACTTGTTTAGCTACCGACATGGCCTTGGAGAAGTTCCTCTTGCCTTGCTCCTCGATGACGTCCTTGCCCGAGTAGTACCAGTAGAAGTCGCTGATGGATTCCTGCGGGGGGGGGGGCACGACAAGGTGAGTGGAGCGGGCGAGCCAAGGTCCGCCAGCCCCTGGCTCAGGTCACAGGTGTGGGCCTCACGTCCTTCGTACCTGCAGCCGCAGGAGGTAGTCCACCGTGCAGATGATGATGTTAATAGTGGTTGTGTTCCCTGTCTGTGTCCTGAGATAGTTCTGGAAATCTAAGGAAATTAACAATCATTAATTCATTGAGCACTAACATGTCCTGGGGGAGGGGCACGGTCTTTTTTTTTTGTTTTTTCCCTTTTTTGATGCCAGGGATCGAACTCAGGGTCTCAGGCTTGGTAGGCTCGTTCATTCCTTTATGCAATAAGTATTTATTGAATGTCTCTTGTCTGCCAGAAGGTGTGTAAAAATTTATTTAATAAATATTTCCCAAGTACCTACTCTTGTCAGAGGAAGATGGAGGACTATTTAGCTAAAAACACTACATTCAATTATAGCAGTCTGGGAGGCTGAGGAAGGAGGCTGACAAGTTGGAGTCCCACCTCGGAACTTAACAACTTAGTGACAGTCTGTCTCAAAATAAAAAGAATAAAGAGCTGGATATGTGATTCAGAGCAAAGACCTTTGATCCAGTACCAAAACGAAACAAAATAAAATAAACTGTTACTGAGGGCATAGTATATATCAGATGTAATGGAGGGTCAATTATTTATTTTGGCATTTTTCCCCAACAAATATTTACTGAATGTTTACCACCTAGTAGGGGGAATTAGAGATGAGCTCTGCGGATGTTTACAGGAGGTCACGGTGCACAAGACGGCTTTCACAGTCCTTGGACATTTTCTTCGCTTAGGTTTTCCTTCTACCCAGCCCCCCACAGTCACTGCAGGGGCCAGCTGGCCCAACTGCCCCTTTGCCTGGTCTCATGTCACAGGTGACACACATGCTTTACTTGGTGCTAATTTAAATTGTGCTCATTTAAACTGGGCTATATACTAAATGCTTGGATATAAACCCTGTAAAGAATTTGTACAGGGCCAGGGAGTTAGCTCAGTGGTTCCACTGTCTGCCTGGCAAGTGGGAGGTACTGAGTTCGATTCCTGGTAACCACATACCACAGTGGCGGGCATGATGACTCACATCTGTAATGCCAGCACTTGGGAGGCAGAGGCAGGAGGATTGCTATGAGTTCGAGGCTGGCCTGGGCTACATAGTATGTTTGGGGCCAGCCTGAATTACAAAGCAAGACTGTCTCAAAAAAAAAAAAAAAAAAAATTCTGCCTCAGCCTCACAAGTGTTGGGATTATGAGTGTGCACCATCACAACCAGCTACATGTATGTCCTTTTCATGGTGACATAAAAAAGCTGCTTGGTGATAAAGTCTAATCTCAGCACTCTGGGAGGCTGAGGCAGGAAGATCACAAATCCAAGCCAAGCCTGGGTTATTATTATCCTAATGAGACCCACTTTCAAAATAAAAATTATAAAAGGGTTAGGGATGTAGCTCAGTGAGAAGGCCTTGAATTCAAATCTCAGTACTGCAAAAAAAAAAACAACAAAATAAGTCATAGATCTAGGGCATAAAATTTTTTTTACATCTTAAAGCCTGATTCCCCCTTCATTGAAATTAAACAATAAAAATCTCAGTCATATGGCAAAGAAGTACTTAATAAACCTTGCAGAAAGACTGGTTGTGGATATCGAGCTTTTCAGAACATGGAGTAATAGCTCATATTTTTTGTTGCTGAAAAGAGGGTAGATTAAAGATATTTACCATTTATTTACCTTAAAGGGCCCTTATTAACTAAATGGGGTGAAAATTCTTTGGAAATTAAGTCTTCTTCTTTCTTTTTCTTTTGTGTGGGGTACTGAGTGGAAGTTAGATTTTCTTATCATGAAAGTTAATTTTCAGGTAGTTTATAATTTCTTAAGCACCTATCAAGTGTTATAACCACAATTTTGAGACTGTAGGTATTTATTATAGGAAATGGCATTTCCTGTAACAGCACATTTGATGCACACAATTTTTTTGTGTGTGTATGTGGTATTAGAGATTAAGCCTTCACACAAACTAGTCGGCTGTCGTACAGAATTTTACTGTTGCTTTAATGTTGTGAACTTTGTCTGCCATAAGAGGTTATATATTTTTTTTTTCCCAGTATTGAGGATCAAGCTCAGGACCTTGTGCTTGTGAGGCAGATATGGCGCCACTGAGCTAAATCTCTAGCCCAAGAGGTTATTTTCCCCATCAGCAGTGTTATGATTCCATTAATTCACTGGGTCATCCTTGATCTTGTTAAATGGGCAGACCGAAGTTGTGACAACTTGCTTATATTAAGAAAGAATCTGCAGATCTTCCTCCTGGCAAAGTATTTTATATGAAAACTAACTGAATAAATCTAATAGATTTGTTTTAAAATATTGGACAACTTTTTTTCCCACTATGGAACCAAAGTAAGGAAACTGAACTCATGTACTGAACTTTCACAGCTGCTGCCAAACGCCTGTGGGAAAAGGGAGCGTGACAGATTGGTCATTTGGACTCACTGATGTCTGGCCAAGTTGTTTTTGGCAGATTGTGCCTGGTGGGGGGACTGGACTGGCCAAAGGAGGTGAAAGTGAAGCTCTCACTTTGAGAGAGATTTGGGAAGGTAGGTAAACTGAGGCGGGCTGAGGGCATCATGGCTGATGAGGGCATCTCATAGCCACACGGAGAAAAAGAGGGACTGAAGGATAACTCGGGCAATCATTCCAGGTGACCCTACACCTCAGCACCCTCTCCAGCCCGCCCACCCCTCTCCTCACCATTATTGTGTCCCTCGCAGAGCAATTGTAGGAAACGGAAGAGGTCTTGTGTGAATTCATCATCTGCCATGACCTTCTCTCCTGGGAGAAAAGGCGGGGTCAGATTTGCCAGGTCACAACACACACATGCACACAACCCATGCACACTGCATTCGCATGCACAAGCAGTGGGTGCTGGGAGGAGCTGCTACCACTTCAAAGACACTGTGAGGACTCTGAGCACTCATGACACCAGGTGTCTCAACTTCAGACTCCATGAGATAAGAAGGCAAACCGCAGAGCCCTGAGTCATGGTGCTGCTGCCTCAAGTGTCTCACTACAGCATCAGCATCCCTCTGATGCCACCACTTGTGTGACACCTGGGAGTGTCCACTGACCCAGGGGACATTCAGGCAGATGGTGTCATCCCCAGCCCCCCCTTCAGGCTTCAGGGGTTAATGGATTATGTGGGTTGGGTCACTTTCACACAAAGGCTCTGAGCAAGGGAGACTGGGCTGGAATAAGGGATAGGGACCGAGAGCCAGCCAATTGGCCCGGATGCCTCAAAAGCAGCCAATCCAGGAGAAGCAGAGTAGGCATGGAAACATGAGCCAATCAGAAGAATGGGCATCTGAAAGAAGCCAATCATGGTGGGCTGCAAAGAAGACTAGGTCATGAATGGGCCAATCTCAGCAGGCGCATAGGAGGCACGCGCACACCAGTCAGAGTGGATGCTGGAGCAGCCAATTTGATTGCTGTATGGGGAAACTGTTGACCAGTCAATCTGGGGTTGGCTGGGGAGCGCAGAGGTGGGAGGTGGGGTCATCCCACTGGGGGACTGTGAATCTGGGCCTTGAAGTGTGAGATCTCCAGCTAGAAGGGGATCTTTGCTGTATTCCCTTTTTTCCTTTTTCTAGAACATCCAACTTGTTCACACAGAGCAACATCCCCATCTCTTTAAAATTTTTTTAAAAAATTATTATAAGACAGTCTTGCTACCTCACTAAATTGCCGCTAGGCCTGAACTTTCAATCCTCCTGCCTCAGCTGTCCAGAATACTGGGATTATACGTGTGCACAGCCAAATTTAGATCTTCTCTAATTTCTGTTTTATACATGGGGAAACTGAAGCTTAGGGTAACAGTCCCCAGTGGCTAATCTGGAACTTGAATCTTGCTTCCTGGAAAACTGATGGCAAGGCTTTCCAATGGTGTCGGGCATCACTGCAGGGTTCCTCCCTCCAGGAGGCCCCAGATCCTCAGCCCCCAGGGGGAGGGGCGGCAGGGTTAGGAGGCGAGGGTGGCAGTGGCACGCAAAGGGGTGGGCGGGGGGAATTACCGTTCTGGCGATTGATGACTGGGGCAGCCAACAGGATGGGAGGAAGAAGCAGGAGAAAAGAGGGCAAAAGAGACAGACAGCAAAACACACAGTAACAGTCAGCGACAGACATGAACACACAGAGAGAAGGGAAGAGCCAGAGAGAGACAGAAGGAAGCAGATTAGTGAGGGAGAGAGTGGGAAGTGAGGGTAAGGCGGAGAGAAAGGGAAAGGAAGGAGGAAAGAGAGAAAGGGCAGGCAGAGGTGGAGAGGAGGCAGGAGTGAGGACCAGGTGGAAAGGTTAGACACGTCAAAACACAGCAAAGAGGAGACTCCATTAGCCCGGATTAGGGACATTAATGAGAGAACAGCAATCAGGGTGTGAGACTCGGGGCGTGAAGGGCAGGTCGTGTGGTGATGGGCAGGAAGAAACAGGGCAGGTGACACTGGGGGGCCATGGGGAGGAGATCTTGGGGGAATGAGAGGGGCAGGCTGGGGGTCACAGCAGGAGCAGCATTCAAGGCGCTCCTGGGAAAGGGGTGTCTTGGAAGAACAGGGCTCTGGGCAGTGGCGGTGGAGAGGGAGGTGGATCCTGAAGGAAGATGATATCCCAGGGAGAGGGAAGCCCAGGAGAGGGCCTCACCGGTGCCGTCCTCGTTCACCATGCCCAGGCCCTCTGCCTTGTTCTGTCTCTCGAAGGCATTGAGGTCCAGGACGCTGAGAGAGAGGAAGGTGAGAAAGATGTGAATTCATTCTCTCCGCCTGCTCCTCTTCCAGAGACCCAGCCCAGCCCTTTTGGCTCAGGCTGGACCTCCCCACCCCGCCCTGACCCCCCACCTATGCCCTCAATCTGGCCCGAGATGACAGAAACCATCACTTAGCGAAGCTACAGAAGGATAGAAAAAGTTGGCTGACATCAAGATGGGAATGAAAGCAGAGCTGTTAACAGGGTTATCAGGGAGAACCCAAATTCCCGATGTCCAGTTTTCCCAAGTTCTCAACAACATGCTGATTTTATTTCCTGGAATCCATATTACTGTACAACTGTGTGTGCAGGACATGTGTGCAAGGAACAAAGCCAGGCCTTCTGCAGCTAGGCCAGAGTTCTACCAATGAGTCACACTCCATCTCCATAATACGTTTTTTTTTGAGGTAAGATCTTGCTGTACAGTTCAAGCTGGCCTTGAACGCACTATGTAGCTCAGGCTGGCTTCAAATTCATAGCAATCCTCCTGCCTCAGCCTTCCAAATGCTGGGATTACAGGTGTGTGGCACCAAGCCTGTTACTTTACAACTCATTCTTAAGGCCTGTGACACTCCATCCCTCTTATTGTTCTATATTAATTTTTAAATTTGTGTTCTATTACTAAGGATCCAAATTCACTGAACTATATCCCCTGCCCATTTTTTATTTTGGGACACTAAGTTGCCCAGGCTGGGCTTGAACTTGTGATCCTCCTGCCTCATCTGTCCAAAGTGCTGGGATTATAGGTATTCCCCATCATAGCCAGTCACATTAACTGTTATAACTCCATTTGGGCTACTCTTGGGAGTCTCCCCCT
>PVIR01012959.1:0-43371 GCA_004026965.1 Petromus typicus | reverse complement strand
GTACAAAGCCTGCGTTCCGTCCCAGCACAGCCATGGAAGCGCCTTGTGCAGGGCCAAGGAAGGCAGTGGCTCACAGTGCCATCCACATGATGCCAGCACAGAACTGGTGCTTGGAAAGTGGCCCACGTTGATGCCAGGTCCATCAGAAGTATGTGGAAAATCTTCAAAGGGGCAACACCTGGTCACTGTAGGCCCCTAGTCCCTACCTGGTATGCCTGTGCCCTCCCCAAGGCCAGTGGGCAGTGCTGCCCCACCCGCAGGCTCCCTGGACTACACCTGCCTCCAACATAAGGGCTGGGGCCCTGAGCTCTGAGGCCCTCAGGCCTGGCTCAAGGTGTGCTCTGCCACCGCACCTGGAAACTGCCCACAGCCAGCATCCTCAGCTACCTGAACCACCACAGCCCCAGTCCTGCCTCTGTCCCCCATCCCCAGCACACATCCTTCCTCCAGACTTCAGGATCCCCAAACACCTTTAGTTCTCTTTTCTCTGCTGAGAACTCCCATGATTCTTTTTTTTTTAGGTTTTTTGAGACAGGGTCTTGCTTTTGTGGTTCAGGCTGGCCCTGCGCTCAGCCTCCAGCTCACATCACAGCAATCCTCCTGCCTCTGCCTCCCAAGTGCTGGGATTACAGGCGTGAGCCACCACGCCCGGCACTGTGGTATATGGTACTGGTTGCTGTTGGGCATGAGTCTCCAGCCCCAGTATGGTATGTGATTACCGGGAATCGAGCCCAGGTCCTTGCACTTGCAAGACAGTTGCTGGAACCACTGAGCTAACTCCCCGCGCCCCCCATGATTCTTCAAGGTCAGGTAGGGAGATATAGAGAACAAGGGTAATATGAAGTCACCAAAGAGGACAGGCATGTCACCTCCCTTCCTGTGGACAGGCAGACAATTGCCGGGCAACCTCATCCATGGCTGTGCCCCAGCTGGAACAATAGCTGTAGGTGGTAGCCTGGCATGGTCCCCGGGTGGCCACACTTCAAAGCAGCTTGGGTGACCAGACAGAGCCAGGGCCTAAGGACTCCACCTGGCCTGTCCCAACTCAGCCTCCTCGGAAGCCTGCCTTGTTTTGCAGCCTCGTGCCCGAGAGACGTGCTCTGGCTTCCTGGGCTCCCTGGGGTCCTGAGGAAAAGCCGTGCCAGGCGCCACAATGGGCCGTGGTGATTTTCCGCTCACTCTGGGAGCCACTCTGGCTGCTGTTCACCCCAAGCCCTGCAGCCCAGGTACCCCGTAAACTCACAGTGACAATTGTCACTGCCCATGGGGCCGGGCTGGGCATTGGTAAAGCACTCTGTGCAGGGAAACTGAGGCTGGGGGTAGCAAGAAACCTGCATGAAGCTAGGAGGTCTGGTGGGCATAGTGGAGATCCCAGCTCGGATGTTCATACCCCAGTTCTCACACAACTCAGTGGCCCGGCTACCCACAGCCACGTTCCCTTGGCACCACTACAGGAGGCCGGGACACAGGCGGGGCTGGGCAGGGCACTGACTACCACACTACATAGGGCCTCTGTTTCCCCTCTGTGACACAGGACCCTGGCCACACTCCAAGGCACTCAGCCACCCCTCACATATGAAAAGCAATGACATAGTAGCTCTGAGTATCACAAAGGTGGCCGTAGCCCAGACGCCTGGCAGGGTCACTGCAAAGGCGGCCAGGTTCGAGGAGATCCCCAGGGTCTGTTTGTCTTGGCTGCTCCAAGCTGCCCCAGCCAAGCCATTGTTCTGGGGCCACGCCCAGACCTGGGAGGGTGCTGCGAGGCAGGGGCCCTGAAAGTCACATCTTCCCTCCAGGGAGGCTCTGCTCTGTGCCCACTGCATATTGGCCTCCTTCCCAGCCTAGGCACCCAAGATTCTAGCAGGACAGACCTCAGGGCCTTTGCATGGCTGTGCCCACCGCAGTTTCCCCTCTGGACACTTGTGTTCTGCTTTAGGCCCTGCCCTTTGCCCTATTTCAAATGATATCCATGCTTCCTGTTGTCCTTTACCACATCATTCCTTTCCGTGTTCCTCATCACTGCAGCCCCTGCTCCCAGCACGCAAGGAGGTTCACAAGCTCTGCACTGCTGTGTAAGCCTTTGCTCCACAGAAATCTGCACACTCCTGTCTGCGTGGGGAAACTGAGGCAGGGCAAAGGAGATGACTGGTATTTACCCAAGGCCCTGGTGCCAGGCATCTGAACCCTCCCTATACTACAGATGAGGCAATGCGCTCAGCGGTGAAGGTGTTGAGGAAAGGGGATGTCTCAAGGGGCCAGAGTCGTTCAAGGAGCCTGGGGTACCATGTCTGATCCTCCCTACCCCTGGGCCCCGAGATGGCTGGTCCAGGGAACCAGGCAGTGTGGAGGGTGCTGGGGCCTGGGAACACCACTGGGGTGGGATGTGGGGGGACCAGGCCACTGAGCCCTACAGTGCAGAGTGTACGAGCCCCTCCTTCCTGCCCCTCTCCTCTCCCAGCCTGTGCCGGGCGCAGCCTCCTGGCCCAGCTCGGGCCGGGGTGAAACCCAGAGAGCCTCTGCTCGGGGCCACTTGGCCTCCACTATGCTGAGTGCTGATCTTAGGGCTGTCACAGCAGCCGGAAGCTGAGGCACACGAGGTGCTCACTTGGTGACAGGAGGCAGCTGAGGCCTGTTCTGCCCAGACCCTTTCCCTCCCAATGCAGAAGCAAAGAGCAGCAGGGCCAACCCCATCCAGGTCTGCCCTCTACCCACACCCTCAACTGCCACCCAGAGACACTCCTGACTTTGGGTCGCTTCAATCTCAGCGACGTGAATGATGGAGGAGCCATGATGACGACCGTGGTCCCCAGAGACACAGCTCCCAGCCACCATGGCCTGCGAGACTCCTGTATGGGGTCCTGTGCTAACTGATGACAGGTGGACCCTCAGGTAACGACTTCACCACCAGGCCACACCTGGGAGTGCTAATGTCCCACTGCAGGGTCCCCAGCCAGCCACACCAAGTTCCCCAAGCTACAGGCAGCCCCAGGACCAGAGCCAAATCCCCAGCCGCAGGTGGATGTTGATAGCAGCCATACTTTTTCCACCAGGACTGAAATCCTTGCTAGAAGACACCTTGGCCAGTCGGGTTCAGCAGCTGTCTCCAGCCTGTGCTGAGACAGTCTCATGCATGGGGACCCTGGGGTCTCATACTGGGCCTTCTGCTCTAGAGTTGGCCACCCTGCCTCCCGATGGCCTCTGTCAGGGTCCCTACTGTTGGCTCCTGGCTCAGAGCTAACAGCAACAGTAACCTGCACACACCGGACAGGCTGTCTTGCTGGAGACAAAGCTGCCCACTGAGCCACGGGTAACATAAAACATGAAAGTGGCCACAGGGGGTGCACGTGACCCAGAGAAGGCAGGTGCCATGCCAGGGCTGTTCCACAGAGCCTCTTCGGGGGACACACCCACTTACCTTCCCCGTGGAGCGCACGCCTTTCCAGATGCAGAAGAAGCACACCAGCCAGACCAACAGCAGGCACAGTGCTAGGTCCCACTTGAGTGCACCAGGGTGGTCGATCCCAGAGGACAAGCTCAGCACATTACGCCTGGGAGCAAGCACAGGACTAGGTCAGTGGGTGGAACTGCCCCCAGGGACCTCTCTGTCCCCGGACAGAGCCGCTGGAGTGCCCAGAGGGGGCTTGGCTGGGCGGGTGGCTCCGTGGTGCACACTGGACTAGCACAAGATGGCCCTGGGTGCCATCTTCGGTACCAGAGGAAGGGAGGGAAATGGGAAGGGAAGGCAAAGGAAGAAGAGGGGAGATAAGGGAAGGGAAAAGGAGGATTTAGATGCCAGATGGGATGAACTGGGTTCAGTCTCGCCTGGCCCCAGGCAGGTCACAAAACCGCAAGCCTCAGTTTTCTCATCTGTAAACTAGGAATCAGCTCTCCCCAGGGCCCAGGCCAGCCTTCTTCAACATCCAGTAGGGCAGACTGGGTCCTCTCTGCCCCTGCTGCTCACCGCCCAAGGCTCCACACCTGGCTCCTGTCCTCCCTTAGGAAAGGGAGCTGCCTGCTGTTCCACCCCTCTTCATGGTGTCCTCATGTCACCTGGGTCTCCCCTAAACTGTAGGCTTCAAGAGTGTGCTGTGATCGACGAAAATCCAGGGCAGGCCCTAAATCCAGGGTCTGGGGTGCAGCCAGCCTCCCCACAATTGGCCTGGCACTCAAGGGCCCCGGTGCAGGGCCTACTGTGCCCCAGATCCAGTCCCCAGGATCAGAAAACAGAAAGCAGCTGAGAGTAGCTCCACGCATGGTTTGCTACGGGGTCATGAAGACTCCAGGAGCAGGACAGGTTTCAGGGCAAAGGCACAGGGAGGACCTGGCCCTGCCCAGGAATGCCTGGCCAAGTCCACATGCTATCTGCGGGGATGCTGCTGGGCACCAACAGGCACTGCTGGCTAAAAATACTTGACCCACCGCCCAAAGACGGTGCCTGCTGTGCCCAAGCAAAGCTGCCCTGCTGAATAGGCACCTGTCTGACTCCTAGCTCCAGGGCAGAGCCCTGTTCAAAGGCTGTCTCCCCAGCAGAACACGGTATCTCTGCCTCAGTTTCTCCGATCCTAAGCGGGGACTCTCAGTTCCACCTGGGATGCTGCCAAAGACCCTGCAATTGCTATCAGGGCCCATCCTGAGGATGCCCTCACACTGGCGCCCACTCACATCCATCCCCTCCTCCTCTGGAGACCGACACAGAGCCTGGGCCACTCAGGTCCCTACTGCACTGCACTGAACTTGGGCTCTGCAGATCTCAACACCAGCACCACCCAGCACATGCAGGCCAAGAGCCCCTGCTGCCCAAGGTCTCTCACCAGACCTGAGTCAGGCAGGGTGGCCTGTCTGAGGCCTGTCTCCAAAGCCAGGGCTCTGTTACCCTACACCCTGAAGTCTGATTTTAAGGAAGCTGAGCCCTGGTGTGGAAGGGCCTCTTCTACCTTCCGTTACACACGGGCCACTGGGACTTGGGGAAGGGCCACCTCCAAAGGGTAAGCACCAGGCAGGAGGACAGAGTCTTCCAGTAGGAGAAGAAACACACGTGCCTCTCTACTGCACACCCTGCCTCTATGGCCTCGGGAGGCACTGAGAGGACCCGGCTGACCGCACTGTGTTAACGGAGAAGCCCTCTCTCTTCAGACAAGACCAAGTCCCTCCCTGTGCTTGGGTTCCAGCAGTCCTGAGCCTGCAGCCGCTCCTGCTTCTGCCCCAGCAAATACCATAGGCCAGCGTCTCCGATGCTGTCAGCCATGCCTGATGGTGTCTCATGGCAAGGGGGCCTCACCGGCAAGTCCAAGTCCTCCAGTGCTGCCCACGTACATGGCAAGACAGCACTGACCCTCGCAGTGCTGCGGTCCAGCGGGAGACCCGGCAAGGACCAGCCCAAGATGAACACACAGGCTCTGGGAGGACGCAGGGAGCAGGGCATTCCTGCCATGCGGGGCAAGGCCTCATCTAGCCGTGAACTTTTCTTAACCACATTAGTGTTTTAGAACCATTCATTTAAATTCTGAAAAAGCCATGTCTAGGGCCGCTACAATACCCCAGGAAAAGATCAGAGGAGTTTCACTGAGCACCACTATTTCCACTGCCGCCCCGAGGCAGCCTAACCCCCCCCGGGGCTTCTGTGGGTCTCCAAGTCCCCAAAGTAGCAGATGGGACCATGGCCTCTTCTAACTCACACTCAGCAAACTGTAGTGAGCACAGCCTGAGGGGACGCCCCGCCTGACTCTGCCAGCCCTGGAGCCCAGACAGCCTGGACAGCCTCCACATCTGCCTTTGACTTCCTAGCACTGAGTCACAGGGAGCCCAGCAGCACCCTCTGCTCCACGGCCTCCCGTGGCTCCTGCTGCCCATGGTCGTGCCCCAAGAGGCCTTCCTACCACACAGACAGACACGACACCCTGCGCTGGGGTCCCAAATGGGAGAGTTGGCAGCACCCTGGATGGACTTCTTCCACTTGGGCAGGCACGTCCTGCATCTGACAGCCACCTGTCCCTGTGGTCACCTATTTAGACATGGCTCTCACCCCTCCCGTCCTGGCCCGTGCCCTGACCTGCCTGAGGTCTGCCCACCTCCCTAAGACGCTGGGTCCCAGACTGGAGCCTGTGGCCTATACACTGGGTGGTGTCTGCTTGGCACAGAAGGTGACCCCCAACACCCGCTGAGGGAATGAAGCAGAGCTGCTGTACGGAAAAGCAGGCTTAACCATGGGCAGAAGGCCCCTGACACCACCAGAGCCCAACCTAGGCTCGCTCCATCCCCCGTCCCCCCAGGGGCGCTGGCCTCATCAGCACAATAGCAGTGACTCAGCTGGGCAGGGTCTGAGCTGAGGCCCAACGTCTGCTCCTGCCGGCTGCCAGCCACATTGGGAGAGAAGCACGGAGTGCGCCGATGGCTTCCTCTTGACCATGGGCCAACCCAGTGTTGGCCGTGCGCCCTGGGACGGCAGCGGCATGTGAAAGGCTGTCATCTGCCTGCCTGGCCCAGGCCAAGCCGGTCCTCCACCTCCTCCTAAGTATGCACAGTGGACTGGAGGTGGCCTGGGGATGGCCTTGGGGATGCAGACGTGGAGCAGGGACCAGAGGGACTGGCTGGGTGGGCAGGACAGACCTGGCTCTGCCATGCGATGGAGCTGGCGCTGGCACTGAGGTCCATACATCTCTATGTCAGGCCTTGGCTGGGCTGGGGCTCAGGCTGCAGATGGCCCATCGGACCCGGCCCTGCACTGAGGACCCTGTCATGGGAACAAATGGGAACAAATGGGCAGTAGTGCCCCGTGTCCACACAGGCTCAGACCAGGATGGGCAGTCCGGGTAAGGGGGGACGGAGTCACCAGCTGAATGGGGCTCTCCGGGACAGGGGTCTCATTTATCCCAATTCCCAGACCTTGGATGGCATGACTGGAGGACATGCAGACCACATTGGCAGCAACCTGCGCATGCCGGGTTCGGGATGGAGACCCCAGGGCGTCACTGTGGGTAAACACGAGGGCTCATCCATATCCATCCAGGACAGAAAGCAGGGAAGGCGGGGGCCAACGGTCCCTCAAAAAGTCTCCCAGTGGCCAGGGAGTGGGGACACTAAGGAAGAAGGGGCAACCAAGGGTGGAGCCCAGGCTGCCCACAGTGGCCATGCCAGGAGTGGGCACAGAGGTCAGAACTCAGGTCCTGCAGAAGAAGGCGTTGGTACCTATCTGCAGTCAACTCCCAGGCATGGCAGCAAGGACAGACGCCTCAGCGCCCACCTTGTGCATGAGAGAAGCAGCGGCCTCTGCACTGTCTGCGAGGACACAGAGGGCCCTGCGTAATGGCCACATGGCTACCCATGCAAATGTGCGGCATGGGGCAGGGATGATGGGCTCTGCACCCAGCAGCTAAGGCCATCACTGGCAGCTCTTAAGGGCTGGGTGGACACCAGGGGCGAGAGGCTGCAGTGTGATAGCAGGTGGCCCAGGCCAGTGTCCAAGAGGCACAAGTGGACTGTCCAGCGTCACCCCTTAGCACTCTAGGAATCCCTGACCTCAGCCACTCAGCCTTCTGTGCACCCGCACCTGCCTAGTGAGTACCCGCCCACGTGACTGCCAAGCACCTGTGCCGGATGGGTATGCACCTGCATGACTGCAGGCTCTGCCATAGCCAATGGCAGGCACCACAGAGCTCGGCTCCCCCTGAAGGGGCCGGGGTCGACCTGTGGGTATGAGCACACAAAGAACTAACAGATGAAAACAACTCATGCCCTGGCTGCACCTGCACTGCTCTCCAGTTGGCTGTTACAGGCCAGGCCACAGTACAAGACGCTGGGTCAGCCACTCCTGGCACCCAGACAATGCCTCCCATCCTGGAAGAGCTTCCCCAACCAACGGTCCCCAGGAGCTGTGAGCTCCCACAGGAGGAGGCTTGGACCACTCACAGGCAGAGTCATGAGCAGCTCCTGTCTACAGCTAGCAGGTCTGGAGGTGGCTACAGCAACAGCTGAGTGAGGCAAGCTAGGCATGAGAGGCCGAAGCAGAGGATCTGGAGTTCAAGTCCAGCCCGGCAACTTAAAAATGAGAAAGGGTCACAGATACTCCGCACTACACATCTACCTCCTCGCCTTTTCACCCGAGTAACCCCCTCACTTCCCACGTGTTTTTCTGTGATAACAGAAAATGCATTTTTCTAAAACACAGTAGGATCACAAGATTGTTTTCAGACAACCTAAGTACACGTCCCTGTGTCTGGGACAGCAACTGTCACAGGGACCCTGGATGGGGACAGGGACGACTCACTCTCCTCAGAGGACAGCTGAGGAAACGGAAGCTTGCATAAGCCCAAGCAGCAGACAGTGGCAGCTCCAGACTGAATCCTGCCCACCCGCCCCACGAGGACCCAGCCTTACTCCCAGAACTCGACGACGGGGGACGTGAAGTTGGTGGAGTTCAGGGAGACCCACAGGCTCTTGTTCTTGCGCAGTGTGTCCTCCAGGCAGTGTGGCGTGTTCCAGCTGTGGTTGCAGTGCGCCCAGGGCAGCTCCTGCTGGAAGGACTGGAACAGGTAGTAGGTGGCCCAGGCCAGGATGACGATGTAGTACACATTCAGCAGAGACACGATGACAATAGATGCGTAGCCAATGCCTGTGGGCCAGACAGGCACATGTCAGTCGAGGCTGCAGGATGACACTCCAGGGCTACGGCCAGAGGGGGCTTGGACAGGTGTCCGTGGGACGGATGAAGACTGAATGCAGTGATACACAAATGCCAGTCAGGGAACAGGACGCTTGGTCAGCCAGTGCATAGCTGGATGGAGGGATGGATGCTCAGACGGATGGACAGGTGTGTGGATAGACGGTGAGCAGATGGAAAATCGCACAACAGAGAAGACAGGTGACGGATGGTAAATAGATGAGCGAATGCAGACGGGTGAGTGGGTGGATGAACGAATAGATAAACTCAAATGAGGGGGTAAATGAACGGCTGGATCAATGCACAGATGAGTAGTGGCTGAACGGAATGGCAGACGGGTGAACAGATGGAGGGATGGGCAGACACATGGGCAAATGGACAGATGTGTGGACAGACAGATGGCTGGACGCAGGAACAGATGGGTGGATAGGCGAATGGATGGATGAATGTCTGTTGCCGATACACATTGTGTTGGCTGGAGGTGCGTGTGGCTGGTTAGGATACTGGGTGGGCCGATGAATGTGTGGAAGATGGGGAGGTGGTGTTCTGACTGCATGGTCCACTGGAGAGTGAAATGGGTGGGTGGGTGGGTGAGTGCGTGACAGGACTCACACAGATTCCCATTCTCGCTAATGAAGTCCTAACTGTGATTATCTGAGTACATATTTAGTGCCAGGCACAGGACTCTGCACAGCTATGAATGTGGTCTTTAGTACATTCAGCACTTTGATCCAGCCATGCCATTTTATATGTATAGCAGGCCTGACGTGCATGTCACTGGTGCTTAATAATTAAGGAAGCTGAGGTACAGAGTGACACTCCCAAGGCCACTTGACTATGGAAGGGAGGACGTGAGACTTGACGCCAGGCAGATGTCACCTGGCCTAATGTCACAGGGAGGAGCTATATCCTGAGTTGGGAACCAACCAGCCTGGCCCTGTCCTTCACGACCTTGCTCTGTGTCACTCTGTGTCAATCGGCTCCACAGCAGGTGCCTTGGCTGCATCCCCTCTGTGTGTGTGTGTGTGTGTGTGTGTGTGTGTGCGTGTGTGTGTGTGTGTGTGTGTGTGCGCGTGCGTGCGTGCTCACCCGAGAAGAGGGGGCAGATCTTCTCCCAGCAGGTGATGCCACCCTCTGAGGTGTACTGGCCAATGATGATCTCCAGGAAGAAGATGGGCAGGCCACTCCCGAAGAGGAAGATGAAGTAGGGGATGAGGAACGCACCTGGGGAGATGACGGGGCAAGGTAAGGGATAGGGCGTGCCATGGCCCACCCTGTCACCTCCTCCGGGGGTTTCCACTTCTGATCTGCTAGGTCCCTGGCCACCTACAGGGGCCTGAAGCTGTGCCCACACTCCTGCTGCCTCCCCTAGCAAGACCATCTCAGCAGCCACCTCCTGGCAGGACAGGCCTTCACCTGCTCTCTGGGCCCCTATCTGCATCTACTAATGGGCTCAGGGAGGTCCACAAGCCCCAGAAAACCATGGGCACCAGGCCTGTGGGAGCCCACGGAGCCCTCGGGAGGGTAGTGCCCTGGGGCCAAGTTCTCTCTGGAACTTAAAAGACCAGGCTGTGATGATGAGTTCCCTATCACCTCTGCAGCCTGGGAGTGTGCTGTCCTGGAGCCGTCTGCAGGCGGAGCGCCTGAGTAAACAGAGACCTGCGTCACGTCTCTGCTGCTCGTCTTCCGCCTAGGTACCTCTGCACTTTGGCAACTGATGCCGGCTTCCCATTCGCGGGGCACAAGGGGGCACAAAGAAGCCAGCACAGCGACAGTGTTTGGTGTCGTCAGAAAAGCCAAGTTGGGGGTGTCTGATGGGAGGGAGATGGGGCCCTGCTCACCTCCACCATTCTTGTAGCAGAGGTACGGGAAACGCCAGACATTGCCCAAGCCCACAAAGCCGCCGGCCACGGACAGCACAAAGTCGATCTTGCTGGCCCACTTCTCACGCTGTGGTGGCTTGCCCTCTGCCTCATCCTCTGGCCGTGTGCCCGGGCTCTTGCCTGGCGATGGCTTCAGGATGTCCTTGTGGAAGTCCTTCAGGCACAGGAGCTTCTCCTTCGTGGCCATGGCTGTGTCTCCTGCAGGGAGGGACAGCCCATGTGGGCAGTGTGGAGCCGCTCAGGGATGCTGCCAGGGACAATGGCGCAGAGTGGGGGCACAGGACCGAGTCACAGGCTCAAGGTTCCCAGAAGACACAGCTGGAACCCCAAACGCGAGCCATAGCCCACACCCCAATGTAGCTATCATCGCCTACAAAACTCAGCCTTCCGGGCCACTCCAGCTCCTTCCATGTAGCAGCTCCCGGCTGCTGCCAGGCACAGACAGACCTGCCTGTCTAAGTGCTGGCACTCTGAAAGCTGAGGCAGAACTGTAAGCTTCAGGCCAGCCTGGGCTACACAGGCTATCTCAAAAAGAGCCTGAAATTAACATTTTTAGAGACCACTCCGATTTCACTGAGGCCTCAAGCCTGCCCACAGGAAGTGTCCATTTGTGAGCCTGAGGACAGATCCCAGGACCCAGACCAGGAAGTCTGCATCACCGGCAAACGAAGCCCCACCCGAGTACGGCGACAGGCGTCTGTGAGATGCACTCATGGTTCAAAACAATCATGTCCACGGCAGAAAGAATGAGGTGCTTCACTGGTGAGGCCTAAGCGCACCTCATGGCTCAGGACCAGACCTCCTTGGCCCACATGCAACAGGGAGGCCCAGGCAGGGCCTGCTAACTTCCAGCCACCCTTTGCTTCCATCTCACAGCCCACCAGGACCCCACCCCCGAAGGGCAGAGGCTGTGGAAGTGGGGCTCGGGGAAAAGGGGAACAGCTGTGCTTCTCTAGGCCTTGACCACCCAAATCACAGGCCGAAATGGTCACAGCCAAGGTGCCCAATTCAGCACCAACCCGTGGTCTCAGCTTGTTTGTTTGCTTGATCCTAAATAGTGACTGAAGACCAGGTGTCGCGGCACATGCCTGTCATCTTCGCACTCTGGGACAGTAGGCAAAAGGACCCCAAGTTCAAGCCCAACCTGGGTGCCTTAGCAAGAGTCTATCTCAAAAAACAAAACAGTCAAAAAGAAACACAAACAGTTGGAAATGTAGCTCAGTGCAAAGACCTGGGTTCAATACCTAGTGTAAGAGCGAGTGAGTGAGAGAGAGAAATAGGGGCCAACAGTGAAATACTGCTATTTCAGAGAAAAGTCGAGATGTCAAGAGTCTCTGGAAAAGAGAAAGGTCAGTACCACAGGACCTCCGCTCCTCATGGTGACCACGATCACCATCACGCGCTGGCCAGGCAGCCCCAACCACAAGACATCTCCTAAACACTTGTTCAGGATAACACTGACTCCAGGGTCACAGCAGAGGCTGTGGGGACAAGGACCCATCCCATAGCTGCGCTCCTGGGGCCTGGCACTGCACTGGGCATTAGAGAGCAGCCAGTGGGTATTTCTGGGCAAGTAGACCCCAAGCAGCCTCTGGCCCGACCCCCAACTGTACACACACCACACATGCTAAGTCCCCAGTCTTGGGCCTCAGTGGACAGGGCCAGTGACACACGACCAGGTAGATGCTGGAACCTGGAAGGACAGGGCCAAGGACACATGCCAGGTGGGTGCCTGAACCCGGTGAGGACAGGCACATGCTGCTGGGTCCCAGGGGCTGCACTGAGGGGCAGGGGACAAAAGCACAACACCATGCTTCCCCCACACCTCCTTCCTCTCCCTGCTCGGGTGGGGACCCCAATTGTTTCACTGTCTGGCGGGGAGCAGACGGAGGCTTCCTGGAGCCCAGAGCCCTTCCTCTGCCTGGCGGGGCATCCGCACGCCTTTCTCTGCTGGCTCCCGCGGGGCCAGGCGGGCTCCACACTCTGCGCCACTGTAAAAATAGCCCGGCCACAGCATTGTTCCAGCAAGAACCTGCACCCCCTGATGCTTATCGGACAGGCGGCATTGTGGCAGCAGGGTGGGCGCATAATTGGAGGATGTGGGACGCACGCAGGAATAGCTGAGGTAGGCTGGGCCCACCCTTCTGCATGCCGCCTGGACCTTGGTGCTTCAGGGACATCCCAAGGTCAGCTAGTCTCTGAATTCTGAGGCACTCGAGCTCCCAAACACACAGGCAGAGGGACTGGAAAGGTGCAGCCTGCTTCCGAGGGGGCCACTCGAGGGTCCTGCCCCACCCACCCATCAGGTGGGCACGCAGAGAACCCTTGGGAAATGCGGTTAGCCCTGGAGCTCCTCAAGACTCCAGCACTGTACACTCTGGTTTCCTACAAAACGAGGACCCCACTGGGCATGGTGGTGCACGCCTATCATCCCAGTGCTCGGCAGGCTGAGGCAAGAAGATCCTCATGAGTTCAAAGCCAGCCTGGGCTACGTAGTAAGACCTGGTCTTGAAACAAAGGAAAGATACACGAACCTGTGCTTGGCCTGTTTGCACCTGGTCTAATGCCCCGCTTGTGCCCTAGGAACCTGGGAGGTGCTGGAGCAGTCACAGCTGCGTTTAGGGGTAGGACCCAGGGCCATCTCTGTCCCTGAAGGGTCATGTGCACAGGGTTACCCTCGCAGTCACCTGCCCCTTCAGGTGACCTCCAGACACCAACCATCACCCGGGCAAACCTGGGACCTGTGGGGTCCCCATACTCATCTCTATCACCACAGCAACCCTGCCACCCATGTGCCCCTACTCGGCCACTGAAGGTGCCTGAGAAGCACATTGGGGTCGGGGCCATCCCACGACTCCCAGGCTACCTCTATCTATCCCTTCCCAGTGGCTGACTTTGGGCATGTGGCTCAGCCTGTGGTTCCTAGCAGCAGCTACACTATGCAGAAGTTGAGGCTCACCTGAGGGGTCCATGGAGCTGCTTGCGTAGTGGTAGTGCGCAATGGGCCTGCTGTCCTGGCCACCTCCATGGCCCTCATTACAACAGTCCTGCTGAGGGTGAGGCCGTGGCCAGAGGCCCTGCTATACCTCCTACAGCTCCCGGGGCCATACTTGCAGCCTCCCTGCTAGGCCAGAGGCCCCCACTAGGGGTCGCCCAAGGGGCCAGAGAATCACCAGGGTCCCAGCGGCCACCAGGCTGCGTGACCTGTTTTCCTTGGCACAGGGCCCAGGATTATTTTGTAGTGGCTGACAGCCATAATTCCCCATTTTAAGAGCTTCTTCTTCAGTCACTATAGCTCCGGTGATTAGGGGAGACGCTGGCACAGAGGCCCTGGCAGAGCGTGCCTCACCGCCCAGCTGGAAGTGCTCGCTTCTTGGCCCCCAGGCAGCAGCCAGATCCAGCCGTGCCTGAAGGCCGGCCTGCATGCGGACTGCCTGGCCAAGTCTTGGCATAAACAGAGCTTCGTTTAACCCCCTACAGTGACTCCCTACAGTGAGGCCGTGGGCTTAAGGTAGGACCCTCCTTTACTCCCCAGCCAACTTGAAAACACCACCTTTCAGGATGGAGGTGGCGGTACACACACTCAGGAAGCCGAAGCAGGACTATTACAAGTTTGAAGCCAGCCAGGACTACACAGTAAGACCTAGACCAGCCTGGGTTACAGGGTCAGACTCGCCTTCAAAGACAAAACAGGAAAACAGTACCTTTTGAGTATAGGACTCTGGGTGGTATTATAAACTATTTCTTATTTGTCCATCAAACTGTTGGATTAGGTAAAAGAGTCTTTTGGTTTGGGTTTTTTTGTGTGTGTGTAGTATGGAGGTCATAGCCAGGGCTGTGTGGGGATCCTGGGTGGGAGTGTGCAGCTCAAGATCCTCGACACCCATCTTTTCCAGTGCCCTGGAGATGAGAACATGACACGGGTCTAGCTCCATCATCTTCCTTCTCAAGCCCTCAAGGCACCGCCTGCACCTCTAATATGTTCTCTGTGTGGCTGGGCCACAAGGGACACGAGGAACCCGGCTCAGGGCAGCAGGTCGAGGCCGAGGACACTGCAGGATGGGGAGGAGACCGCAGGATGGGTGGGACTGTGCACAGGGCATGTCTGGTGGGGCAGAGAGGCTCCTGGATCCCTGGGAGGGCAGCCCCATCGGAGATGTTCCACCTGTACGCTCAGGTGCATACAGGGATACGCACTGGGATACGAAGGGGTACGACTGACTGACCCGGCCCCGAATGTTCAACAGACCCCACGAGACCAACACAGTGCACGCGGGCTCATCCTGAGTAGCACACAGGAGCTCTAGGCCCATCCGGCTCCAGCTCAAAAACGCAAAGCTCTTTTTCTGTCACAGAAAGCAGACCTTCAAAAGATTTAATCATTTAAGGGGTCATGTGATCTGTATCCTTTAGTCATCTGTACTGAAAAATGGCTAACTCAAGCGTGACACCCCAAGGCCTCCTGGGGCCTGGAGCGCAAAGGCCAGGTGGCTGGGATAGGGTTGGGGACCACAGGGAAGGCAGCTTGAAGCCAGCCAGGCAGGGCCAGATTCTGCACACGTATGTCCCCAAGTACCCAGGATGCAGGCGTGCAAGTGCACATATGTGCGCGCGCGCACACACACACACACACACACACACACACACACACACTTCCTATATGTCTTCAACATGGCAGACGCTGCATCACCTGAGGGGGCCTTCTGGACATGCTAACCTGTGACCAGTCCCCATCAGGTCAGCAGGAATAGTCTTGCCCAAAACAAAGCTGAAAACAATGGGAGATATTCTGGTCCTACTGAAAGTGAGGTCCACAGGGAGTAGCTTCAGCCAGCCTCCTCAAGGTCAGGAGATGGGCTGTCTTCCCCTGGGCGCAGCGTCCCCTCTGCTGGTCTGACCACCCGCAGACCCTGCCACCACCCCCTCAGCTCCAGGCCACCACCTTCCCCGTACTTCTGACACCTCATCAGCCACCACTCACAGGTACATGGGGGAGGGATGGCCTCAGGGCCAGCTGCCCAGTAACTCAGGCCCCAGGTGACTTTTGGGTAGCAGGACGTGGGCACTGTCCACAGCCCCATCACTGCCTCTCGCAAACTCAAGGTCCCTTGAGTCCTTTCCTGAAAGGCCAGCCAGACACTAAGACGGGCGGTGGAGAGGACACAAAGGGCAGGGGCACCACAGTGGACAAGAAGCAAGAGGCCCAGGTGCAAGACCAGAGATGTATATGGCAGATATTTGGGGAGCAGTGTCTGAGAGCTGGGGATCCCCAAGGCCTCGGTGCTCCAGGCAGCACGGGGCTTCCCTCCAGGCCTTGGGATATGACTGACTGGACAAGTCTCCACTGTCATCGATCGGATGCTTGCCAGGGTCTTAGTGTCACCATCCTGTCCCTCGAATGCCGAAATAACACAAGGACACTGGGTTGGAGAGATTACGACCAGGTCAGATGCAGAGGGGCGTGGGGGTGGGGCGCGGAGTCAGCCGCCTTCATCACCCCGGTGACGGTGACGGGCTCTGGGTTCTCAGGCTGCAGGCTCCTGTCCCTGGTCGCTGGGCCATCAGAGCTCCGAGAAAGGGCTGTGCGGCCTTCCTCCCAGAGGGTGAGGGTGAGTCAGCGGCACTGCCAGCATCAACTCGCAGTGTCACTTCCCTGCCACCCCGGAAGTGGGTAGGAGCCGGGGCACTTCCTGGACAGCCCCGGAGGCACAGCGTCTGCCCCACTTCCCCTTTCACGCTGAAGACCCAGAGTACCTTGAGGGCTACAGAAGCAAGTGGAAGGCGCCCAACCCCCAGCCCATGACAACACCACTTGGGGTGCGGCGGCCTCACTGCTGTTCCGAGCTCCGTGGAAAGCAGCCAGGCCACCCCCCTCGGCTGGCACTGCCCCTGTTGGTCAACAGCCTCTCTTTCACATGGTTCCTCTTTCCCTCACCAGGAAAGGCCCCTTTTCCTTCCTCACCACACCCTTACCTCACTCTGGCTCAGGGGCGCTCCATCTTACAGTGCCAGGACCAAGCGGCCAGGACGGCACGACACTGTCGAAGCGCACCCGCCGCAGCTGTTCCGGGCCGGGACTCCTCCCCTCGAGGGCCGCCCCATGTGTGGTGGATGTCCTCCCACTAAGCCTGGCCACAGCCACCCTCTACTGTCAGCTGCACCTGGCACAGGCCTTGTGCATCAGGGTCCACCACAGGGTCGCCTGGGACCCAGGACACCAGCTAGCCAGTGACTGTGCCAAAGGGTGACCTGGATTGGATGTGCAGTCCCAGGTACACTGCCACAGGAGGGCCCACTGCTGGGCTTCTCTCTGGGAGATGACCCCTGATCTTTAGGGGTTCAGTGTTCACTACACAGCCTGTTCCCTGGACTTGGGAGGGAGGGGTGGCACTGGCCGGCGCCCAGATCCACACACGGTCAGACTTGGGCCACTACAGACTGATGACAACACAGAAGCTCTGACACATGCCAGCCAGCTGGTCAGGAGGAGCCGTGTTTCACTGAGAGGAAACGGGCTGCAGTGGGGAACCAGAGCCTGAAGGGAAGCCCTGCTCCACGCTTGGGGCAGGGCGTCTCCTCCCTGCATGGGCCATGCCTCCTGCTCCCCGGGCGGAGCGGGGCACACCATGTGGCCATCTGGCCCATCACACAGTGTCACAGGCGCCGGGTGCCCTGACCTCCACTCCACCATGTTCCTCATACCAGACCCTAACTGCTGCCAGGCGGCATCGGACAATGGCTAAGTTCTCTACTTGGAACCCAGGACCGCCGCACCCTGTCTGGTACCAGGCTCCTCCTCTACCTAGTGTGAGGCCCTGGGCTCCTGGTCTTCCCGGCACTACCTTCAAAGTCTTGGTTTGTGCCCGAGTTTTGTGGCCTGGCCATCCTGCTGGGTCTGTGTCTATGTCCCCGTCTCCATGTATTCGCCAGGCGCTTGGCAACCTGGGCAAAGTTCCGAGCTCTAGGACGCCAAAGCAGACGCCCAGATCTGTGGACTCTGGGTCCCCTCTGCACAGGGACTGGAGACCTGCCAGCCCTTCAGGTAGCGGGGAGGGCACACAGAATGCACACCAACCTGCCCTCGAGAGGCTCCGGTGGCACCTCAGGTATCTGTGTACTCTCCTGCTGCAGCTTCACCTTGCCATGCCCCTGGGGGTGGCCCTCCTCACAGGCCACAGGCTGAGGCCTGGAGCCACTGTGAGTGCCACAGGGCCAGGTCTACACAGGACCCAGCCATGAGATGGAGAAATCTAGGCCAAGAGGCACAGCACAAGGTGATGGACTGAGAGGAGAGGGGCGCAGAGACAGTCTCCCCAGGGACAAGGCAGTGGCGACCAGGCCACAGTCACCTGGGGCAGGAGGGACACCCGTATAGCAGGCTCAGGGGGAGGTGTCATCTACTCCTACCGGACCAGTGGCAGGACCAGGCCATAGGGCCCGGTGATGGTGTCTGGCATAGTTAGGTCCCAACTGTCCCTGCCCACGTGCAGCACCTCCCAGTGAGGATGCCCTCCTCTGGGTGCCTAGGTTCCTTCAGCTACCATGTGGGGACGGTGACGGTACCCACAGGATGGCAGTGTGGCGGGGTGGGTGCCTCCGCTGCCCTCAGGATGGGCACAAAACAGACTGACATTCTATTAAGCTAAGCCCCAACTGCATGCCCGCCAGGAGTTTCCTGCGGATGGAGAGTGGCACTGAGGGCCAGGATCAGACACGCCCTGCCCAGCCTAAAACTTGGGGCATCACCATGGCCCTGCCTCTCCCTGACTCCAACCCTGACTGAAAATGAGGGGACGTGGAGACAAGGGATCTGGGGGGGGTCTCGTAGGTCTGGGTGCCTGGCCAGGGTGGTGGTGTCGATTGGACGGGTGAGAACTGGGAGATGGGGACTGTGGTGCGAAGAGTATGCACTGTGGAGGCTACGGCTGCAGCCCTGACACCCTGCAAAGCCCCTTCGGGTTCCCAGGTCAGCAACTTGGCACCCAGAGCTGATACCAGGCCAGTGCTGCGACTCCACGCTGCCAAGCTAGCTGGGAGCCTGTTTCTGTGCCTTGGTTTCTTCTGTAAATATGGCTGTAATGGCACCACCTCCTGTGGCATGGTGTATGGTGCTCACGGCTACACTGGTTTGGGGTGCCAGGCCCCTGGCTAGGGATTCTCTCCAGCCACCTTCCATGGAGACCAGAATTTCCACAAGGAAATTCCTACCCTGAAGGCAGGAGTGGTGGGGTACACCCAGAACCCCAGCACTCTAGGGGGCTGAGGCAGGAGGATCAACAGTCTGAGGTCAATCTGGGCCATTTGGGCGTATCTTGGAGTTGGGGCAGGGGCGTTTGGAATATTCCTTGGTGGGGCTAAGAGCAAGGAGACCCCTTCTACTTCCAAATCACAGGACACGCCCTTCTATCCAGAACCCAGACACCTCCTGCAGAAAGCCAGTGATGGCCGGGGGAGGGGTGTCCCTAGCACTGACAAGGCCCTGCACATCCCTATCATGGCCACCCTTTGCTTCCCTTCTGCCTCCTGTGAACCAGGATCCCACGGCCAGCAGTGTGCCAGGCTGAGCTAGGCACCATGACCCCCCCACCCACCGTGAGGGTTTTCCCCTTTCCTGGACTGCTCACCAGTCTCCTAGCCTCCCCAGGGAAGGAGACTGCAGCCCTGCATCTGACCACACAGCCACCCCACACTGTGCTTTAGTGCCTGTCCCTACCCACCTGGAGACAGTGCAGGACACACTACCAGGAGACAGTGCAATGTGATCAGGACCACAGGAGAGTAGCCTGCAGCCCTTCACCGAGGTGCTGAGGTCACAGCCTCTGAGCTTGA
Source organism: Petromus typicus (assembly GCA_004026965.1). Taxonomy (NCBI): domain Eukaryota; kingdom Metazoa; phylum Chordata; class Mammalia; order Rodentia; family Petromuridae; genus Petromus; species Petromus typicus. The sequence continues at coordinate 24,003 of PVIR01012959.1, read as the reverse complement.
GTCCCAGCCCTAGTCTTACCCGAGAGGAGCAGGGGGAGCGGGGGCGGGAGCTCAGTCCTTTTGCAAATCACCAGCACGGATTAGAATCCAGGTGTCAGTAGGGACTACACCTGCGCCCTGCAGGCCTAGGGCATGCAATACCTGGACAGGTGAGCAGGAGGCACTGGGGCAATCACTGAACACCCACCAGCAGGACAGACTTCCTCAAATTTAGCCTGGCTGAGCACAGAAGTGGCTAAAGTCCAGGAAGGTAGCGCTACAACTAATCGCAGTGGCGATTAACCTCCATGGCCAGTGCCAGGCAAGGATGGAGAAATGGGAGGGTGAAATCCAGGCCTGTCCCCAACCTCTGTTCACTCCCCACCCCGGCCCTAGGCCCAACCCATTAGGGCGCGCGCGCGCACGCGCGCTCTCTCTCTCTCTAGCGTGTGTATACACACACACACACACACACACACACACACACACACGCCAGAGAAGCCTTTTCCTACTGGGCCAGGACACCTGTGATTTAGGCCGCCTCTATAAATAGGCGAGAAAGCGCCCTTTAATTGACTTGTCTATTCATTGGTCACCGTTCCTTCTAACCCTGGTGGCTGAGTTCTAAGTGAGTCCCTCCCTCTTCCCTCGTACTCACTCGCAGGTCCTCCACCCCCACCACGACCCCCAGTGGTGACCCCAGGCTGTCACCCCAGGGTGGGGCTCCACTGTACTGGACCGGCCCCGCCCTGCCTCGAGGCCCTTGCCTGCTCCCTGAGCCATGTGAGTCCTTGCTAGTGTCCCAACATAAGGTTCCTTGGGGACGCTACCCACACAAGACTCCCACACTTTGCCTTCCAGCTGTCTCTATAGCCCCTGACAGTCCCTAAACTACATCATCACCCTAAAGGGCAACTAGGACCACCAGGTGATGATGCAGGTTACCAGTGTGACTCAGGACTGTCTACAAATGCGGCGGTGGCCATAGCAAGGTCCTACCCGGCCTCTACTATACACAAAATCCTGTTTGTCCTCCTCCTGCCTGTGCTGTGGTCACTGGAGACTTCTCTGGGGTGCGGCTCAGGACAAAGCAGGCAGTGTGGGCAAGGAACCCAGTGTCCTGACGCCTGGCATCTCCATGCCTCTCTCAGGGCCGATGGGTTATGTGTCACTCTGGGATGCAAGGAGATACACACCTCCAGGTCCCCAGCCTAGAGGGGCTGGGCCACTGCATGGCCAGGGCTCTTGATGACTCAAAGGTGGACATTCAATGCTGGCTTTCAGATGCCTGGAGATCACCCCGACTCTTCTGTCTGCTCCCCAAAACAGCCAGTGGTGAGTGGGAACTTTCTGGGCAACTGGAAAGGTCCCAGAGAAGGGATAGGTCCCTGCCTCTCACCTGGCCCTCGGGCATCACAAGTCACATGTTGGCACTGTCCCTGAGATGTCATCAAGTAAATGTGGCCAAATCACCCTGTGGACCTCGGGCGTGACCATCACTAAGATGACACAACAAGTGAGACTCTGCCTGTCATCCCAGCACCTGGGAGGTTGAGGCCTGAGGGTTGCTGGGACATAAGGCCAATCTGGGCCACAAAGCAAGACTTGTCTCAGAAAGGAAGTTAAAGGACGAGGATTTAGCTCAGTGGCTCCAGCATCTGCCTGCCAAGCACAAGGTCCCGTCGAGTTCAATCCCCAGTACCACATACCACAACGCCTGGCATGTTGGCTCACCACTGTAATTCCAGCACTCGGGAGGCAGAGACAGGAGGATTGCTATGAGTTCGAGGCTCACCTGGGCTACAAAGTGAGCTCAGGGCCAGCCTGAACTACAACGCAAGACCCTGTCTCAAAAAACTAAAAAAATAAAAATAAAAATTTAAAAAAGCAAAGAAAAGACAACTAAGCTCTCCAAACACTAAGCCATCTCCCCTCAAGTACCAGTGGCCCAGCAGCCCCACAATGCCATGTCCAGTGGGGCCATCTGAGCCAGGCAGGGCTGGACTTTGGGGCACAGCAGGAGGTGACAGCAGAGAATCTGTGGCCTGTGTGACCCTGGCAGTCCCTGCACCCCTTTGGGGAGCTTTTCCTAAAGTGGTGGGTGGGGGGTGAGCACAGACTGGCACTGCCCAGGAGCCAGAGTCAGCAGATGCGGGGAAGGGAGGGTCACTCAAGGTGACGTGCCAGCTGTCAGAGGGCACATTCCAGCCCAGTAGGCACTGGGCTCATGCAGCGTGCACTGTCCCATCCAGGGGACCCAGGACTCCAGCCTGCCCTGCATCCTTCCTCCTAGAGACACTATCACTTCACATGCTTACTAAAGGCAGCTCTGGGAGGGTTACTGTGTTGGCCTGGCACTCCTGTCCGACCCATGTGCTGTCTTGAGCCTCCGTTCCACCCTGTGGCAGTATGGGAAGCAGCCTGAAGTCCCTGGAGCCCTCCACTGCATGGAAGGACCCAGGGCTGGGGGTGACATGCAGGTGGCCTGATGTGGGAAGCAGGCTCCACACAAGACATACCACTACCTGTGTCTCCTAGTCCTGCTGAGCCAGGGTTCTGTGTGACCTGAGCCCTGCCTGACACGTGCTGAGGCCTCAACACAGGGGACACTTGGGACAGCACGAGGACCACACGCTCCTGAGGCCACACGCTCCTGAGGCCTCCCATTGCACAGGCCTCTGAGGTCACCTCGCTCCCTCCTTGGCTTGCCTGCAGACATCTGGTTGTGCAGACACATTGACTGGGGGGAGGGACTCTGATGAATGTCTTCATGGCCGCGGAGTCACCCAAGATGTTTGCCCCCGGCTACCCGTGGGGATGCTAAGGCTGGGACCGCATAACAGAAGTCATCCGTGCAGTGTCTCCCCAGGGACAGGGAAAGTGGCACGTGTGTCTGTGTGAGGGACATGGGTTGTGGGAGGTGGCACATCTGGCTCGGGCTCCATCTCCAGTCCTGTGAAGCATTAAAACACAGCAAAACAGTCATAGAGGTCAGTTGTGTGCTGTGTGTTCCACAATTAAAATCTGAAAGGGATTAGACCGGAGGGAAGCTGCGGCCAGAGGATTCCTGCCGCCAGGGACTCATTAGGTAAATAGTTTGCCCAACACGTTAGGACCTGGGGCCACAGACTGCCGCCAACCCACAGCTGCGCTGGTAAGTGGTTTTACCTGCATGCACATCACCCATTCACCTGCAGAGCTGTCTGTAGTCTCCCCGATGTCACTGTGGGGTGTGGCCGGCCAAGGGACACCATGCACCCACAAGCCCCAAGCCTTTGGCCTTTATTTTAAACTTAGAAGTGAAGAGCAGACAAACGTTTCTTTTAATCCTGAAATATGTCATGGGGATAAATCAAGCTCCCACAGACATCCATGCTGGGCCTCTCTTTCAAGATGAAAATTCTGGCCAGGTCCCCGCAGTGCCTGACGGCAGGGATGCTGAGGCAGGAGGACTGCTCGGGCTCAGGAGTTTAGGCCAGCCTGGACCACATGGCAAGACTGTCTCAAGATACTAATTTTTAAAAAGGAACACTTTAAATGAAGTAATACAGGTCACACTAGTTATCTCTGGTGGTGAGAACGCAAACGAATTATTTCCCTTAGACTCTCCAGTGCTTTCTAAGTTCTTTTCCTCTGCAGTGCTGGATCAGACCCTGAGGCCTCACATACCCTGAGCATGCTCTCCCCAGTGAGCTGCAGCCTGGCCCCTTCCTAAGTTTTCTGCGTTAACAATGTGTCATTTTTATAACACACAGCAAGCTCTCTTTATCACTGTTTGGCCCACTGACTGAGCAGGCTGGAGTGGTATTTTCAAGGACAAAAGGAGTCACAGGCATGTCCCTCCCTCCCTCCCTCTCTCTCTCTCACACACACACACACACACACACACACACACACACACGCACGCACAGGGGCCAGGCAGGGGCATCTGGCAACCTTAGCTGATCCAAAGACGGCTGAGGTGGAAGCATCCCATGAGAGTCATGAGCATCGTCTCGACCTAAAGGCACAAGGCACCAGGAAGGTGGACCTGGCCCTCACTTGCGCCAGGCCACTTGCACACAGAGGCCACCTTACTCTCAGACAGGGACAGCGTCTGGCCCCCCACCTCACCCACTGACCCACACCTCCCAAGCACCTCCATGGGTCCATTTCGCAGGCAGGGAAGATGAGGAGAGACAAACTCAGGGACAGACCTCAAAGTCTCCCAGTAGCTGGGGCAGAGGGTCGCGCTGCAACTCAAGCCAAGACCCCTAGCTCCTGCTTCAGCTCCCCAATCTGTCAACTAGCAAGTGTTGTGAGGGTCACCTCCAGGAAGAGGGTAGCCCCCTGGGGACAACCCGGCCTCCTATAACAGTGTCTAGAGTGAAGGGCCCTTTCTGCCAAGCCAAGCCCAAGCCACGTGTGGCGGCACATGCCTGTCATGCCAGCACCCAGAAGTTCTGAGGCAGGAGGATCTCTACAGGCTTCAGGGCAAGATCTGGGAGTGTCCAGGAGGTGTGGGAGTTGTGCCCAGAAAGCTCCACCTGGGAGTGGACGCACAGACTTGCTGCATGGCGAAAGATGCCTCCTGTCCCCAAGTCCCTGCCTCTCACTAACCAAGAGGAGTCCTGGAGTCCACACTGTGCTACAGACAGAACTCCAGGTTCAACTCCCGAGGGCTATGGGGCCTAGAAGAGCCAATCACCTCTCTGAGGCTCAGCTTCCCTCCTTGCCAAGCAGGCAGCACCATGCTCACCTCCCAGGATATGCAGAAGCTACAGCAGCACCTGGGGGGCACAGGAAGTGTCAGAGCTGCACCTCCAGCTGCAGCCTGACCCACTGAGCGGGCTCCAGACCAGCTATAGCTCTGCACCTCTAGCAACGTGTGCTGTCCCCTCCTCTGAGCCAGGGAGCCGTGGGCCTGAGACCAGGTGAAGGACACGCTCCATGGTCAGTCACTGCTGTCGGAGCCCCAGGCCGGGCCGAAGTGGGTATCTGGCGGTGGATGGCAGCAGGCCGGGGACTTCAAGGTTACTCTGCAAGCGGCTCCAAATCAGCCCGACCCCCAGCCCCCAGCCTCCCTCTCACAAGCCCCTCCACACAGGGCACGGCCCAGGGCCTGCACTCCACCCCACACTGCAAGACAAGAGAAAGACGAGCCTTCTGTCCAGGATGGCACGTGTTCAGGTTCCAAAGCACAGTCGCGGGTGCTCACGAACACATCAGTCAGGCCCCTGGTTTCCTCTGAGACAGGATCTCACTACGCATTCCTGGGCAGCCTCTGACTCTCAACTCCAGGGATCTTCCTGCCTCTGCAGCCCAAGTACTGGGATGACAGACATGCACACCACGCCCAGCAAGGACTATTGTTTTCTAAGAACAGAGGGCAGCCTGGCCCAGAGGTCTGGGACCTCCGAGGGTACACAGGCCACGGCTCCGCCTGCGGTGTGCTTCCTGCACAGGAGGCCAGGATGAAAGAGCCACTGACGGGATTGAAATCAGCTGTATCAGCTGAAGACGCCATTAAAGACGATTGTGACCCTGAACTGAAAGCAAGCCAGGCAAGGCTGTAAATATCAGTAATCAGCAGGGTCCCGAAGGCTGCAGATTAGATAGCGGAGAGGCTAATGCCTTGCTGGGTCCCATAAAACAATGGCCCTGCTCTTGCGTAACCAAGCAGGACTGGGTGAAGGGGTGCCTCGTGCCCGATCACTACCCAATGATTCAGCAGAAAGCACAGGACTCTGATTCAGTGGAAAGGACAGGATCCGAGGCTTCCCATAGCATGCAGAGAGGGGCAAGTGGCCAGGCTAAGACCAGGAAGTGTCTATCCTAGGCATTCATTATCCTACCCCTTGAGCTCTTCCAAGGCTTTCCAAATTTTAAAGATAAAGTTTTGGAGCTGGGCGTGGTGGTGTGGTACACATTATTTGTAATTCCAGCATTCAGGAGGCTGAGGCAGGGGGATCTCTGTGAGTTCAAGGTTCGATAAACTAAATAAATAAATGGGCCCAGCCATCTCCAGCACCCTGGGCAGGTCCCACCCACCCAGGGGGGCATCCTCGGACCCAGGGAGATGTGTGACTACTCACAGGCGGGAAGCTCCTCAGGGGAGGCTGCAGTTCTGGATCTGGACCTGCAGAGAGGAAGGGACACCATCAGGGAAGCTGTGGCTGGGGACGGGTGCGGTGTGCAGCCACACTCAGGCCCCTGCTCACACTCATGCACGCACTCACACTCACACTCACACCCCCCCACTCACCCGTGGGCACACGCACCACCGCCATAATCACATACCCCCTAGGGACAAGGCACACCCCTCAAAGTGTTAGGCAGCCAGGGGCCACCCTGCCTCAGTTCCTGGGAGGACCCGGAAGGCTCTAGGTTCACGGTGTGGTTCCGCTTCAGGTTTTTATGCTCTGCGTTCTTATTTCCTATGGCATTCGGATGGAATCAAGGAAGGTGCCTTTCCTCCTAGACAGGCCTCCCCAGGGTCCCCTGGGTGGGAGGAGCGAGGCTCCCCAACCTTGCAAACCTGCTAAGGCAGGGGACTCTCTCACTTCCTAGAACTTGAAGATGGGGACAAGGGGACCTGGCCTCACACTGATGAAGGTTCCATCTCCACAAACAGGCAGTCCGGAGTCGGTAGGACACGGGACCCAGGCACCCTCTTCCTTGCCCCGGGTCTTGGGAGCGGCAGCACCTACTTCAAGCCACAGCCTAAGCCAGGGTCCAAAAATAAGGGTGCCCATGAGGTCATCTGTCCTGGTGGGCGTGCAGCTAGTGACACTGAGTCAGCTCCGATGGGACAGAGAACAGCACTGGCTATGGGTCTGGTCTGTCTGCACCATGCCCCTCCGGGGACACAGACCCTCTTACGCCAGAGCGGACCACCTCAAAACAACAGAAACGATGGCCCAGATGCCCACGGGGCTGGAAGGGCCTTGTGCACCTGCAACAGAGACAGCAGAGGACAATATGGCAGGCAGAGAGGGACATAAAGCCTTGCAAAGGTGGGCAACCAGCCAGCCCGCTGCCAAGACTGTGCACCTGGAGGCAGCCACACTTGCCTGGCCTTCTCAGGGCACTCAGTAGATGGTTCTGTTTGCTTAATTTTGTCTGAGCTGACTTCTGCCATGGCGACCCTGTGGCTACAGACCTTGCCCCGCCATCCCCTCTGAGACTCAGCGCAGCCGAAGACGGAGATAGGGGCAGTGGGCACAGATGTCGCCATAGCACGGTACCCTGGCAGTCCTGTCTCCATGGCCCTCATGTGTCCCAGCTGGCCACCCTTTCACAGTTCCATCGGTAGGAAACCCAGGGGACCTACTGAAAGGACAGGAGGCAGCCTGGGTTGCGGCTGTGAACAATTCCTGCAGGTAAACCCACAGGTGCCTTCACCGCAGACCGTGCTGGCCGTGGACAGGGAGGGCATGCAAACACAGGGCCCTAGCTCCTCATGTCAGCAAAGCCCCCACAAATGGCATGGGGCAAAAGGCAGGGTCGGGATCCCAGCCAGGGACCTGCAGGGAGCTGGAGCTCAGGAATGAGACCAGGCAGCCCGCCTAGGTCTCCCCCATGTGCATACTACATCCTACTTGGCCTCCGCGAAGCCTCCTGTGGCTTTTGGCCCAAAGACGCTGAGCAGCAAGAGACTTCCCCTAGGCAGCCTTTCCAACATGGCAGCAGTCCAGGCAGGGCCCGGTCCCGCCCGCTCCCAGCCCGGGGCAGGTTACCTGTCCTTGGCCAGGCTTGAGTCTTCCATGTACAAGATAGGATAATGGCCAGGCATAGTGGTACACACCTGCAATCCCAGCACCTAAGAGGCTGAGTCAGGAGGATTACCTTGAATTCATGGTCAGCCTGGACTACACTGCAAGCCCTTGTCTCCAAATAAAATAAAAGGCAGAGGGCAACGCCCTGGGCTCTATCCTAGCACCAAAAGAAAGACTGCAAATCTGATTCTGGTCTTGATTCATCACCTACTGTCATCATGGCTTCTGCTTGTCACCCTGAGATGGGGCCAAGATATGACTGAGCCACTGAGACTACCTGAACTCAGTTCCCACGCTCAAATTGGACAACAGCAGAAAAATCCCCAAACCCCCACCTCTTAGGCTCCACATAGTATGAAACAAGTTGCAACCTGGCGGTTCTGTCTCAAATAAAACATGTCAGACAGGGCCAGAGAAACACACTGGAAACAGCACCCACACCACAGATTTGGGCCAGTCTGCCTCTGTCCCTCAGTGCGGATGCGAATCTTGTTCACATTCAAAGGCACCGAGTTCCCCAGCTGGGACACAGTGCCCAGGAGAGCGCGGCAGAGCCCTACGGAGCTGGGAACACGGAGGTGCAGGCCAAGCACTCTTCCACGACAGGAGAGGGTGTGTGTGGCCAGGGGAGGGCAGTCACCAGGCCCTTATGCAGCTGCATACCCCACTGCAGGCATTCATGTGAGGCCGGGGTTTGTCCCCAGCAGCCGTACAATACCAATCAAAATTAACCCTAGGGCTGGGACTTAGCTCAGTGTTCCAGTGCCTGTCTTGGAAGTGCAAGGTCCTGAGTTCAACCCCCAGGGTAGGGTGGGGAGATGCACCCCTAAATCTTGTCCTAACTTCTGGGCAGGAATCTTTTTACATCCTCAGGTAAGGATGTGAGAATGTGGAAGGGGCTGGAGTCCTGCTGCTCTTTTTCTTTTGTCTTTTTTTTGTTATTGTGGAGTTTGTTTTGGAGACAGGATCTTGCCACATGGCCCAGACTGGCCTGAACTCTCAGCTCCTACTACAAATGGTTTAAGTTCTGCATTAATTGACACTATTCTAGGCACGGTGGGCAAAAAAATCCATGTCTCAGAGGAAATGCAGTGTCCTGAACCCCAGCTCTCTGCAGGGCATCTTTGGGGCACTAACCCTAATCCAGTGACGTATGTGTCAGGGCCCAAATTAATTAAAATCAGGGAAAAGAGGTGAAGGGAGGAAGCAAGGGCCAGAAAGCTGCAGTGCACGGGGCTCTCAAACTGGCCAGACGTTAGGGGTGGAGAGGGCCCTGGGGCAAATGTCAGGTCGGGATGCTTCCACACCATGAGTGGAGGACTTGACCTCTCAGCACTAGGGACCCAAGGAAGATGCATGAGCAACAGAGGGACGCATAGGCCTGCAAGGAAGTAGCTGCCTCGGACTAGGTGTGGTTGATCCCACCTGTAACTCCAGCACTTGGAAGGCTGATGCAGGAGGACTGGCCAATAGAGGCCAGCCTGGTCTACAGTGAGTTCAAGGCTAGCTCCAGCTATATAGCAAGACCCTGTCTCAAAAGAAAAAAAAAATTAGGGCCAGGGATTTTAGCTCATTGTTTTCCGGTGCCTGTCTTGCAAGCTCAAGAGCCTGAGTTCGATCCCCCAGTAATCATATAATACTGGGCGTGGAGACTCATGCCCCAGCAGCAATTAGTACCACATACCACAGTGCTGGGCATGGTGGCTCACGCCTGTAATCCCAGCACTCAGGAGGCAGAGGCAGGAGGATTGCTGTGATGTGAGCTTGAGGCTTAGCTCAGGGCCAGCCTAATCTACAAAGGGAGACCTTGTCTCAAAAAAAAAAAAAAAAAATTGCTGCCATCTGGTCAGGGAAAGACAGTCCTTGAAACCATGACTGGAGGAGCCTGGGTTGAGAGGTGGGAACCCAACACCCCCTCCGACCCCATTGCCCTCCTGGGACCACTGCCCGCCCTTTCAGGCCTCAGAACTTGCTCAGGAACCTTGCTGGGGCCGCTCAGCCTCAGGCATCACTCCCACAAGCTTTGAGGAGGCCAGGATTTGGAATCTCAGTCAAGGCCAGCACTGGGCACAGTGGCACATGTCTGTCATCCCAGCACTGAGGAGGCTGAGGCAGGAGGAGCACTGTGAATTTGAAGCCAGCCTGGACTATATAGCAAGGCCCTGCTATGCCGAGGAAGGAGTCTGGGAGCTGAAGGTCTGGACAAGGGGCTCTCCCTTCCCCTCAGCAGGCTCCCTCTCTACACTTGGCACCCATAAGTGGTTGGCAAGGAAGGTTAGCGGGGTGACCATAATGCACAGCCAGTTCTCCCCATCCCACCCCACCCCAGGTTCCTGCCTGTCCATGAAAAAGCCACCTCAGGGCCGTCCCACACCCAGCCCAGGAGCTGCTGGGGTAAGGAGGTGTTTTTTACCACTGCCCTCCACCTGGTGTCCCGCACACATTAGGTGCTCAATAAATGTGCAGTGCATTGAGAACAAGCAGGGCTCAGCCCCCCAGCAGGTGGATCGACCCTGAGTCCTCATCTCCAGCCCCATGGAGCCATGTGGGCTGGGCCCCACTACCTCCCTAGTGAGCGCACCTCTGGGGTGCGAGAAGGACACTGTTCCCTCACACCAGAGCCCAGTGAACAGGGACACCCAGGTGGGCAGAGGGACGTACCAGGGCTATCCCAGCTACAGGGATGCCAAGGCAGGGGAATTTCTGGAGCTCAGGCAGCATAACACAGTGAGACTCCATCTCAAAGACAAAGAGAAAAGTTCCTTCCTGGCCTACCCAGGCCCAGGCTGCTCTGATCTCTGCCACAGGCAGGGCCCACAGAGAAAAGGGCTGCTGCTCCGCTCCGAGGACAACACAGACTGTCTGCTGCTGAGAGACCAAGGGCAGAGTGATGCTGTTCCGCTCAGACCACAGGACAGCTGGCCTGTTGAGCAGGTCCTGAAGCAGCTGGGTTACAAGGCATCAGAACGGGAAAGGGATCAGGACAGAAAGGCAGACTGTGCAGGTACCATACAACTCGGGCCTTTCTGACAGTGCTGAGGACATGCACATTTTTTAATGATGTGAGGGGATCACTTGTTAGTCTCTGGTTTCCTTGCTTGAAGTGTATTACTTTTGTGACTAAACGAGAACTTGAGGCAGGCGTGGTGGCACACACTTGTAACCCCAGCACTCAGGAGGCTGAGGCAGGAGAACTGCTGTTTCAAAGCCAGCCTAAACTGCACAGTGCGACCTTGTTTCACAAAGCCAGAACAAACAAACAAACATGTCTTTTGGTAGGTTCTCCTGAGTCAACATGCATGCAGGTCCACCCCCAAACAGATGAAAACGTGTCTGAAAACAGACTCCTGCGTGGATGCAAGCAGCAGCTTGACCCGCCCTGCAGCAACCACACTGTAGGATCACCCACAGGGTGAACCTGAGACCCAGGAACAGAGTCAGCCTCACCCGAACTCCTGACTCCACACACAGGCCTGCAATGCTGGTAGATCAGGGCCCTACCGAGGTTAACGACATAGCTGGTAATAAAGCAGTTATGGCAATATGGGTAATAAAGTCCTCCTTCCTGCCATTTTACTCTTAATGCTCCAGGCTATGGTTTAAGGGGGGTAGGAGGTAGGACCAGACCCTGGGACATGGGGGCTCCAAGGACTGTCCCACACATGTTCCTCACAAGAGGTTCTAGACTGATTTCCAGGGAAATCAGAGGAAGGTTTGGTGATCTGAGGAGGTGGGCGGGCTGGGGTGCAGAGACCAGGGTCCCATCCCTGGTCCTGTGCAGATGGAGACGTAGGACATGGCCACAGGGTGACGGGAGGCTGTGCCTGGGTCTGCACACTGCTTAAGCCCCACACCATGATGCTTTTATTTTACTTAATTTCCCCAAGTGCATACTGGGGCCGAGGTCTACAGTCAGGCTGCCTGACCACTGCCTCACACTTCCAAGCACCTCAAGAACTTTTTCAAAGTCAGGGAAGGAGCAGGGGCACAGGCCCTGCCACCCCAGAGCTCTGGAGGCTGAGGCTGAGGCTGAGGCAAGAGGATTGCTGAAGCCCAAGAGCTCAAAGAGGGGAACAATCTCAGAACACAAAACTTTTACGATACAGATTCTCAGGCTCTGGTACCACTTCCATTGATTTGAAGTCTCTCAGATAATTGTTTTCTTTGGGACCAGGTATGGTTCTGGTTCCCAGGATAGCCCTCAAACTCAGCACCAGTGAACCCCCCACCTCAGCCTCCCCAGTGCTGGGAACCGAGACCAGGGCCAGGTGGGCACTGTGCCCTGTCCCAGGTGAAGCTAAAGCCTGGCCACACTGCTCTCCACCCCCATACCTTGGAGAGTTTGGTTTTGGAACAGAAAAGTGAGTCCTGGTGCTTAGCCTTCCCTGCTCCAGTGTCCGGATGCAGGTTTGGACCAGGCGGGGCGGCCTGGGACCCCACTGCCGGGTTGGTAACTCACCCTGAGGCCCAGGCCACACTCCAGGGAGGCCGCAGCCGGGGACTTAATGGCCTGTGTACCTGCTAAACAGCATGTCCGGGCCGCGCCCCATGTTTACAGAAAGCGCTCAGGGCAGGACTCACTAGCACAGAACATGCTCCGTGCCCTGCCCACTGGCCACCCCGGGTCTCCTGGAGCCCAGCCAGTTCCTCGCTCAGCACCAGGCTCCCCTGAGCTCCTCCAGGCTCCGGCCTCTACAGCGTCTGCCTTCCTGTCCCCGAACCCAGTGGGATCCTATTTCTATCTCTGCTGCCCTCCAGATAAAGCCCAAACCACTTACCCAGCACCCACAGCCCCACCATCTGGCTCCTGCCAAATCCTGCCCGGCTCCTGTTCCTCTCTCCAGCCGGAACCCAGGGGACATGTTCTACAAACACGTTGTGCCATGGTGCCTAGGCACCTGCTGTGACCCGGCTGGGAACGCTGGCCATCCTGGTCCCGACCTTGGGAGACAGCAGCTCTGACTGCCTGACCTCAGAAGCTATGCTCCCCACCGGCAACACACCAGAGCACCAAGTCTCCTCGTTAGCTGATGCTCTCCCCGGGCCCCCACCCGGGCCATCAGCTCCCAGAAAGCCAACTTTCTACCCCAAACCCAATGCCACGCAGAGCTGCCTCGGCTGAAGTGCAACCATCAGCTAAATGCAGAGCTGTACAAGGAGCCTCCTTTCTCCCCGAGGACACCCTGGGTGCTGGCTGACCCAGCCCCTCCACATATCCCCAGATTGGACCCCCAGCCCAGGCAAGCCTGTGAACACGGGATGCACGTGCACCAGCTCCAAGCATCTGCCTGTGTGGGGTCCTCTGTCAGAGTAACTGCCCTGAACTGCTGTTAGGGGTGCCCCAGCTCCCATCCAGGATGGACCTGGGCAACACCAAGACACATTCCCAGAGCTCCTGCAGCTGACTTCCACTCTCCTGCTCAGGAATTGACTCGGTCACCACAGGTGCCATGCCACTGGAACCTCTAGAGAAACCAGGAGAAGCTACTGTTCCTGGGATGGACAGACCCTGGCCATGTGGGGGTTGAACAGTCTTTCCACGTTCTCACTCAATCCCACGCTCCCCCAGAAATCAGAGACCAAACCTTCCAAGTCCAAAGTCACTGCTGGCTGAGGGGCTGCCCTTCCCCTCCAACTCTTCTAGGAGGTGCTCAATCGGCCCATCTGTAAAATGGGTGGAACTACCTCAAGCCAAGCAGCTCGGCTAAGCAGCTGTGGCCCAGGGGACAGGGAGGCTGACAGCCACTGTGCAGTGTGGTGCAGGGCATTCCCGAAGGACAAAGGCTCAGCACTGCACCTGACCCTTGCCACATTCCACAGTGACCCCAGGCCGCGTGACACCCTCTAATCGGAGCCCACAGCCCTGCCGGCTTTACAGCTTACTGCGGCTTAGGCAGCCTGGCTCAATCCTCTCCAGGACACAGCAGGCGGGGTCCTCGTCCTCACTGCCTACGGAATCACCCAAGGTCACAGCCCTCAGCAGCCCCTGGACAGCGGGCCTGCCTCTCCTAAGGATGGGGAAACTGAGCCCAGAAGAGCTACCTATTGCCAACAGGGTGCAGCCTGATCCAAGACAACCTCCAGCCGTTCCACCACTCCCCTAGAGCTGAGGGTTCGCACGGTGCCCCCACTACACTCCTGCCCGCTCCACCCCACAGCTCATGCCACCCCGCACAGCGATGACTCCCTGCGATGACTCCCTGGTCGCGGGCAGGCGGGCAGGCAGGCGGTTGCTAAGCGCTCACCCGCTCGCTCTCATAAAAATAAACTCCTTCTGGCTACAGACGCTGGACCAGATCCCCTCCCTTCCAGCCAACAAAAAAATTTTTAATTTGAAAAAGAGCTTCTCCGTGACATTTCTGTGCTCCTTGGCGGTGCCAATTTGGGGCGCTGTACTCATGTACTCATGGTGCCTGCCGACCCCCAACCGTGGCAACTACGTCCTCCACCTCCTGGGCCGAAGGCGGCACTGGAGCCCGGGCAGGACCAAAATAGCCAGGCCGGGCTGCCCAGCACCCGGCAACACTGTCCGGCACACCGCTTTAGTGCCCGGTCCAACCCAGTATAGCGCCGGGGCCCATCGCTGCTCAGGCCCAGTGCAGCTGGGGAGACGGACGAACGACCGCCCCGGGGCCACAGGAGCCCTGTCCTGCGCGCGGCCCGTGCCTGTCCCCGCGCCTCCGCGGCCACTCCGACCACCTGTCCCCGAGGAGAGGCCACCCGCCACCCGCCCCGTACCGGACGGTGTCTGGGCACAGCAGTTCGGGGACACGTGCACGCGGCGGGGACAGCACCACGCGCTCCGGCCGGGCCAAACGGCGCTAGCTGAAGAAGGAGAGCGCAATGCTGGGGACCCGGGGAACTGGGGACTGGGCACCCAGAGACCTGGGCCCGAACCTGCCGCCCCCGCCCGCTGGACCAGGCCCACACTATGGCAACCACGACCCCCGCCCGCGAGAGGAGCCGCCCCGGCGTACCTGGGTGTGTGTGCGCGGCTCTTCCGAGCCAGACTGCCCGCCGGCCAGAGCTCGGGGCGCAGGGCGCGGGCGCGGGCGCAGACTGGCAGCGCGGAGCAAGCGGCGGGCGGCTGCTGCGTCCCGGCCTCGCGCGGCTGTTGTCTGAGCAGGCGGCTCCGCAGCGCCCATCCTGCCGGGTGGAAAAATACCGGCGGGGAGGGGCAGAGGGGGCGGGGATTGGGGCGGGGCCCGGTCTGGTGGGCGGAGTCAAACCCCGACGTGGGCGGGGGCAGAATTGGTGTGGGCGGGGCCGGAAGGGGGAAGGGCGGGGCGGGGAGGGTTCTGATCCCTAGTCCCGCCCATCAGTCCGCACACGCGCGCCCAAGGCCTGGCCGCACAAAGAGCCCGGCAGACTACGGGGCGCGCTCTCTGGTGTCGGTGTCCAAGTGGTGTCTCAACAGAACTATCCCCCGAGGAAGGTACCCGGACCTTGCCACTCCCAGCCTGGCCCTGGGGAGCCTTGAGCCGCCCCTGAGCCTTGGACCACGCCCGCTGAGCCCCTTCATGACGTCGGGAGTGGCGCGAAAGGATGGCCGCAGACGTCTTGGGCTTCGATCCCTCCGCGGTGTGCGGCAGGGATGGCGACCTTTATTCCGGGACTTAAGTTATGTGGTGCCTGGCCAGGGCCGCCCTTTGGCGCGGGGGTGTCCCAGCCTAGGGACATCCCATGCCCCGCCCGCGCCCCGCCGACTCCGCCCCCGCACAGGGCTCTGGTGCCTTGAACACGAGGGCACGTGAATGCTGAGGGCCCTGGAGGCCCTCGGCGTGGGCTGGGGGTGGCCGTTGCCCTTCAGCCTGGCCAGTCTTACCGCCCCTTGGCGCAGGGCCAAGGGCAAGTATTGGGGGGAAGGAGGACCGGAAGTCTAGGGAGAAGATGCCCCAATAACCCTAGCCAGATCCCAGAGGCCCAGAGCCAGAGATTCCAAAAGGCCCAGACACAACTCAGGCTCTTAAAGGCTTTGGCCTGGGGCTTGGGCCACTGCCACGTAAGGGCTCTCTGGGCCTCCCTCAGGGCAAATGCTTATCAGTCATTCATTGTGCTATTTATTTATTTTTTTTTTTTTTAAGACAGCATCTGGCCAGGTAGCCCAGGCTGGCCTCAAACTCTTGAGGGTCCTCCTGCCTCAGTCTCCTGAGTATTGAGATCAAAGGCATGTAGCACCATGCCCAGTTGTGTTTTGAGGCCAAGCTGTGCCATGTTGCCCAGGCAGACCCTGAACATCTGAGCTCTGAGTTCAAGAGATCCTCCTGCATCAGCCTCAGCTACCTTCCTGTAGCCGTTACTTGTGTCAGGTTCTGTATAGTACTTGTGACTCTCAACCTTTCGTCCTCAGAACACTGCCCAAGACCAGCACTCATATTTATCCTTTAACAGAATGGAAAATTCAGCTGCAGCCAAGGAACCAGCATCAGAATCAGCCAGCCAAGGAACTTGCATCAGAAGGCCAATGCTCTGGTGGGCATTCCAGCTGGAATTCTGGGCCCAGGCTCCAGATATAACTAGTGAATGCTTAGCCCAAGGTTCCTAGGCTCCTCCTCCAGCAACTTGGCAAAAAATATGCACATTTATAATCCCCACACTCAGAGGCTGAGGCTGGAGACCCTCAAGCTCTAGCTTGAGCCTGCACAATTTAACAATTTGTTTTTTGGAGCGGGGGCATGGGGGGGGGTGTTGTTTGTTTGCTTTTTTGACACAAGGTCTGGCTTTGTAGTTCAGGCTGGCCCTGAGCTCAGCCTCGAACTCACAGCAATCCTTCTGCCTCACCCCCCCCCTCCCGTGCCGGGATTATAGGCATGAGTCACCACGCCTGGCACTGTGGTAATGATTGCTGCTGGGCGTGAATCTCCACACCCAGTATTGTATGTGGTTAACTAGGGATCAACCGGGCCCTCGCGCTTGCAAGATGGCACCGGAACCACTGAGCCAAATCCCTGGCCCCGCAATTTAACAGTTTGAAGAAACATTGACTCAAAAAATAAAAGGGGGCAATACTGCTTAGAGTGAAGACTTTGGGTTCAATCCCCAGTACACTTTAGTGCTCAGACTCACCCCCTACATCCCAGAGAGAGAAGAGCAGGAGTCAGGAAGTGCTCCTGCCTCTGCCCCAGAGAATACTGGGAAGGAGCTGGTCCCACAGGAGGGGCTTTATGGTGAACCTTTTTGCCAAAGCCAGTGGATGCACTGGTATGAAACATGCCTTGTGCCTGCTCTGTGGTAGTAAGCCCCGCCTCTTCACTGAGCTCTAGGAAGAGACGGCCCATGTTTCAAACTGGGGCCCTGCTGGGGCAGAGGCAAAGGCAGGAGGGTTCCACCAGAGGGATTGAACTAGCTGTCTACAGTTCCTAGAGCCCAGAGTTCCTTGAGCAAAGGACCCCATCGCCATACATGGAGACTATAGCTACTTGCTGACTCCTCTGTGCCATCTTCTGGGCTTGGCCATGGTAGGCAGAGCCTGTGCACCAGGTGAGCTTTTAACAGCAGAAGGGGCTTTTGAGGAGACACAACCTCTGACCCCTGAGCACCAACCCTACTTCTGGGCTTGGCTCACACTATATCTCACATGTGAACCTCCAGCCTACTGCTCTTCGCCCTCTGGCAGCCCACAGCCTGGCCCAGACAGTGCCCAGCAGGACTTGGACTGCAGGGAATATGAAGAGCCACCATGGATATGGCTAGTGGATGGGGAGTCCAGCCCAAGGCTCACTTCCACCTCTCCTTGGTAGGAAGACAAGATGGTCCTAGGGCCAGGCCTGCCAGGGACAAGCACAGAGCACAGTTCATCCGCCAGGGCTGGAGGTGCTCTCCAGGGCCCCCACAGCCACCGTGGCCCCTTCCTCCAGAGTACTTACCTGCCACACAGTAGCACTGGGCCAAGGCCATCTAAGAACAGCACACACCTGTCAACAGCCCCAGACAGGAACAGCAACACCGGTTTAGAGACCCAGGCTGCTGAGAGGAGTCAGATGGTTCATAGCAGACCCTGAAGAAGGTGTTTCATTATGTTTTGAGGCAAGAGGACCAGGGATTTAGCCTGGGTTTTAGCACCTGCCTCACAAGCATGAAGTCCCAAGTTCAATACCTGAGGCCAAAAAAAAAAAGATATATCAGTTCATCAATAAGGGACTAGACAGATGAAATACAGGATATGCATTTAATGAATATAATAGGAACAATAAACTAAAAGTACACAGAATCACATTTTCGCTCCAGCCTTGGAAGCACAAGGGTCTGAGTTCAATCCCTGGTACTGGGAAAAAGAAAAAAGGCAATGGTATTGTGCCTGCCCTGTTCTGAGACAGGGTCTCACAATGGATCTCAGGCTGGCCTCAGATTCATAGAGATCCTTCTGCTTTATCCTCTTTTGGGCTAGGATTACTGGTGAGCACTCCCATGCCCGGCAGGGGGCATTTTTTTTCTTGGAGCTCTATCCTGGGCCTCAGGCCTAGCAGGACGCATGCACAAGGGTCTGTGCCCCACGAAAGCTGGCATGCACCTGGACATCAGGACGTCCAGACCAACATGACTTTAACTAGCTGACCACAGGCTGTGAGTTCAGGGAAAATGAACGTGTCATCTGCCGACACTAAGGGCAGGAGAGGGCGTGGTGAGAGTTGCTAGGTCTCTGGGATCCGTGGCCCCATATGCAATCCCTGTACTCTGGGAGGCTGGAGCAGGAAAATCAGAAATTAGAGTCTAGCTTGACAGTTCAGTGACTTGGACTGAACTGTGACCTGGACTGAGGTGCTGGGAGCGTGGGCCTGGGGTCTGGGAGCCAGCACTGATCCTCCCACAGCTGCCTCCTGCCTGGCTCAGCAGCCCAGCTCGGGCACATGTGCCACTGCTGTGTCTGTTCCCATCTGACTCAGAGCAGAAGGTGCCACGGTCCCTTGGCTCTGCTGTGACCCAGAGCCTGGCAGTACCCAGCCAGGGCCCCCTCTGGCCTATTCTTTGAGGGGTATCTCTCCCCTTGTATGAGACTTTCTCTCTTCCCCAGAAGCTGCAAGCAGCCCCACAGAGGCTTCAGTCCAGACAGGTATTTCCTCACACTGCCTCAGTTTCTCATCTGTGCCAAGAGCATGTTAGCCAAGGCAGCCCAGCCCAGCCTCTCCAAACAAAGAGACCAGGGCCACGTTAGTGTGTGATAGGTCTGGGTCCCCATTCAGCCCCTACCAGCCACCGGGCCCCCTTGGAAAAATAAAAAACACCAGGGTACAGCTGGGGAGGGGGGAGCCCAGTGAGGAGCACTTGCCCTACATGCCCGAGGCCCTGGGTTCAGCCCCCAACCCCAGGAAACAGGATCCCGATGCCCCATCTACCTCACAAATTCTAACTTAATTGGGTTCAATACTTACTTTTACCCCTGTAAATAAGGATAACAGGCCTGGTGGCACAGGACTGTTATACTAGCACCCAGGAGGCTGAAGTAGGAGGATCACCTCAAGTTCAAGGCCAGCCCAGACTGTGTGTGGTAAGACCATGTCTGAAAACTTAAATAAAAAATAAATAAAAAGTAAAGCTGTCCCAGTAGTGGATGTCACCCAGACCTCATGGCTAGGGTGCCGGGTGCCCAGTAATCACAGCTGCCTAGACCTTCCTGGGCAGCCGACTTCCCCTGCATTCTTGCCTGGGATTCTCCATGGCCGCCTTCATATATTTGGTTATTTTTCTCTCCTCTCCAAACACAACAATTCGAACTATTCTCAGCCTGCAGACAATAAACAAAGCCGGGAGGCGGCGCAGACGGGTTTGTTCCCACTTATGGCCCGATCCCAGGCTGCCCGGATTGGGTCCCGATGGGTCGTATGAGCCTGGCTGGTGGCCTGGCCTCAGTCCCAGAGTCCCTCGGTTTAGATGACCAGGTACCCCTGAAGCTACAGCCCCAGGAGTCAGAGGCTCAGGAGGGTGAGAGACCTGTGCCCAGACTCGTAGCAAGCTGAGACAGTCCCTCCTTCCCCACCCCTCCCAGTTTCCAGCTGTGGGCAGCTGTGGGGCTCCAGACAGGCTTGGGCCAACTACAGGCTCTGCAGGGTGAGCCCAAGCCAAGCCTCAGTGGGCCCATTTGTAAATGAAACCCAGCCATACCAAGGAAAGGCCAGGTCCAGGCCAGAAAGCATGGCACTCATGATTGTCATCCTGGTATGTCACCAAGATGGTGGACCAATGGGAGAGCAGACCATAGGGCAAGGGAACCAGGATAGGAAGGGAAGAGTCAAGCCTGCTATGATGGCACACACCGGTAATGCCAGCTCTCAGGAGGCTGAAGCAGGAGGATTGCCTGGAGTTTGAGGCCAGCCTAAGCTATAGGCAAGACCTTGC
The DNA here is from genome assembly GCA_004026965.1 of Petromus typicus. NCBI lineage: Eukaryota > Metazoa > Chordata > Mammalia > Rodentia > Petromuridae > Petromus > Petromus typicus. The sequence goes on along the minus strand of PVIR01012959.1, from coordinate 3,934 downwards.
CTCAAAACAAAACAAAGCAGAAAGAGTCTAAGTACCAAGAGGGACTCTGGGTGGGACTGAAGGGTGGCAAGAACCCACGTTCTCAGTGAGCCCCTGGCCTGGGGCATCACCATCCATGCTGCTTTGTCCCTGATTGACACCCATGCCACCCTCTAGGACCTGAGCAGAGGAAGGGTTGTTGCCAGTGGGAGCTTGTGTGGCCAGGGCTGCAGGAGGGTGTGGTGCAGGGGCAAAGGACTCTGATGTTCCCCATGCACAGCTCCTTGACCATCACTGTGCAGTGCCCCAGGTCCAGTGGCCTTGCAGAGCCCTACTGCGTGGCCACTGTCACTGCCAGTGCTTGCCTGGCCTTTAGAGCTTGTAGCCAGTTGTGCACCTCTGGGACAGCCCCAGGCCCCAATCCAGACAGTCATGTGACTTCCTGCACAGTACTCAGGATTTCTGCTGCATTCAGCCTCAGCCACTACTGTGCTCTGTGGCTGTGAGGAAATCAGCAAACCTTTGTATGCCTTGCTTTCTTGACCCATAATAGGAGGATGATCAGAGAAAGGTTTCTGGGGTGTGCCAGAGTGCAACATCTGCAGATACTGAGGGCCTCCTAGGCCAGGCACAATGGCACCTACCTGTAGCCCCTGCATTCTGGGAGGCTGAGGCAGGAGGATTTGAAGTTCCAGTCCAACCTGCGCAACTTAGTGAGACTCTGTTTTTGGAGTGTGAGCTTCCTCCCATCCATTTGCCTGGTTTTTGGGGTTTCTGTCACTGCCCAGCGATGGCTGTTTTCTAGCAGGATCTCTCCTGTTTGCGTGTCAATCTCTGGGTGTCACTGTGGTCACTCTGCTGTCTTGGTGTCTGCCTCTGCTCCAAATTATGCTGCTCTCATCAGGACGCTGCTCTTGCTGGCTTCAGGCCCTGTGACCTGTCACCTTAGCCAGTGACCTCTGCAAAGATGACATTTCCAGGTGAAGTTCCAGCCTTGGGAGTCAGAGTGAAGCCCACACATGTCTGTGGCCAGCAGGGATGCTGCAATGCAGGCCAGGTGGTAATACCCCTGGAAAGTCACGCAGGGGACAGAGGAAAGAAGGGCTCTGCCTGGCTGACCCTGGGAGGCAGCACAGGGACCAGGACCAGGCCCTGGCCTGTACGAGGTGTCAGGGCCCCAGGACTATCTGTCACCTCTGGGGGATGGGGAAGGTGGGAAGAGAGCTCAGGAAGGGGTGGTACAGATCACATCAACACTGTGCTGGCCCCTGCAAGGACCCGGTGATCCCCACCTCTCACCCCTACCTGGAGATGGGGCTGGCCCTCACGTATTGTTAATGACCCGTCTCTCAGGGAATTAATTACACCCACACCCCCATTGTTCTGACGTGGGAGGCCCTTGTCACCCCGCTGTCACCAGGAGGCAGTGGGCACCTGTCATGGGCCTGAAGAGGAACCTGAGACCTAACAGAAAGGTTGCTGGGCACCATATTGTCCCAGCGGAGAGGCTCGGAGCAGAGCAGTGGTGAGGTCACGGCCTCCCTCTGTCCACCACGGGGAGGAGGAGGGTACATTCGAGTGCGGCCTCTTTAGAGGCCTCCTTAGACCCAGGAGGGATCAGCAGGAACTGGGGTGCCTCCCATACAGACTGGGGCACTCTGTGCTTCATGTTTCACAGTGAGGAAACGGGCTCGTGAGGTGAGGCCTCCATCCCAGAGCACTTAAAGCTTGAGCGCATCTCCTCCAAACCCCTTCGAGACAGTGCTGCCCTCAGCGTGGTCCAGCCACTACCTCCAGCCTGGACCCAGGTCAAGGCACACAGGTGACTGTGTTGTGGAAGGTGCCACAGGTGAACCCGAGGCCTGGGCCCTTGCATGAAGATTTTTCCCTTCAGACTTCTGTGTCTGTGGTTCGTGGGCACAGGATCATGGGTAATTCCCGGCTTTTGTGTTTTGGGTTTCCAATGTGCTGGGAATCGTGTGAGCCCAGGGCCCCACCTGGCCACACTCAGGCCTTGATTTCTTTATCTGTGACAGAGCTGACCACCATGATGACAACAGCGAAGGCAGGTGCAACTTCCCAAACTCCTGCGAGTCTGGACGGAAAGGTCCCAAGAGTTCTGCTGCAGTTTGGTCTGGATTCACTCATTCTGTCACCAGATGTGCACCGCAGAGCTGCTGTGGCTAAATGTGACCCCAGGATCCTGCAGAGATGGGGATTAGGGCCAGCCCAGGCGGCATCCGCCATTAAGGGACCCAAGGGCCAGAGGGGCTGATATACTCTCTCACCGGGTAAACTCACAGAGACCCAGGCAGAGGACACCAACAGCTCTAGGGTCCCAATGCACCCCCTGGTGATTCCCTTCCCTGCTTGGAAGCCTCAGCGTGGTGCCCACGGCCCAAAGCCCTGGAGGCCGAGATGTCCTGACTCACGTATGGGCAGCTCAGCTAGTCAAGGCCCACCCTGGACAGGATGACAGTGACAGCACGCGGGCATCTGAGGCAAGGCCACAGCGGTGGAGGCAGCTGGGTTTCTGGGGTTCTCCTTGGAGAGTTGCAGGGGTGGCACTGCCAGGATATCCAGAGGGAGGGGCATGAGGGCATCACCTAGGACACACTGCCCTGGGCACTCACGACTGTGGTCTCCTTATCCTACAGCTTGGCAGCCACAGGCACAACCTAACTTGGATCAAAAAATAAAAAGGAAAAACCCAAAACCACAGCATCTCTACGGAATGAGCAGAGACTTCCCTGGCATTATTCCCTAAATGACAGAGCGACAACCACTGATGCCATGTTGGAATTCTGCCTGGTATTGGATGTCATCTGCAGGTGATTATCCAGAAGGGCTGGACATGGTGGCTCACATCTGTAATCCCAGAACTCGGGAGACAGAGGCAGGAGGATTGCTGTGAGTTCAAGACTTGCCTGGGCTACACAGTGAGCTCAGGGCCAGCCTGAACTACAAAGTGAGACCCTGTCTCAAAAAAAGAAATTAATAATAATAATAATAACGATAGGTGATTCCCTATACCCTCAGCTTGCTGTTTCACACTTTACCCTGCAATGATTCTGAAAACCCAGCTGTCTCCTTGTCTGGATGTCTGGCCCAGAGACATAAAGCCACTGGGCTGGGCTACACAGCAGGCCAGATGGAGGAATCTCAGGTCTGTCCAGAAGTGAGATATGACAGGTACACAGACACCTCCATAGTCACCGCCACCCCAGCAGGCCACAGCCACCAGCATCCGTTCCTCAGGAAGTCTGGGGTTGAAGCCCTGGATGGGCTGTGCAGTGGTCTTGGACTCTGCCTCACCCCGTGGGGACGCAAGCCCAGGGTGGCCAGGAGCCTGGGTGAGCAAGGGGCAGCCACGAACCCTGGGCAGCACTGGAGCGGTGCTGTGAGCTTGCGTCCTGGGGCCCCAGAGCCTCAGGGACCTATCTACAGAGTAGGGTGCCAGTGTCTGCCTCTCCACTGTACTCGAAGTCTGAGTGAAAATTTGGGAAGCAGTTGGCTGGAGCACCCACCCGCTCGGGGTTAGGATCAGCTGGAACTAGCCAATGGGAGGGGTCCGCCTGCGGATGCCCATCAACCCTGGGGAGACCCGAATATTCCCACTCACCATTCACCTGTGTGCTCTGACCCAGCACCTTGGACCTCCAGCCCTCGGCCACGGCGCCAGCCCTCCCACTGTACCTCCTGAGCAGAGGGCACTCAGTCCCAGGTCGTTGGCATGGCTCCCTGCCTGGAGGGCCCCTTCCCCAATACTCACACCCCTGCCCTGGCTGGACTCCAACACCCACCTGCTCCTGAGCCTTTCCTATTTAAATGGCACCACCCATCCCAGGTCTTGCCCTCCTGTTTCTCTCAAACTTGCAGTGATCTTTCTGCCTCAGCCTCCTGAGTCCTGGGATTATAGCCATGGGCCACCACCCTTGGCTTTATTTTTCTTTTT
>PVIR01012958.1:0-43344 GCA_004026965.1 Petromus typicus | reverse complement strand
ATACTGGGTGTGGAGACCCACACCCAGCAGCAACCAGTACCACATACCACAGTGCCGGGCGTGGTGGCTCACGCCTGTAATCCCAGCACTCGGGAGGCAGAGGCAGGAGGATTGTGATGTGAGTTTGAGGCTGAGCTCAGGGCCAGCCTAAACCACAAAAGTGAGACCCTGTCTCAAAAAAACCTAAAAAAAAAAAAAAGAAAATAGAGGTTCAGAAAAAGGAGTACATAACTTGTAAAAGTATAGTGCATGTTTAAACCTAATAGTTATTTATTAATGGTAACTAATCACTTTTATTACAAATATAATATATGCGCAATGTAGAAAATGCCAAAAATAGATATGAGCCTTTTACAATACCATAAAAACAGATATCACTATTGAAACACCATTTTTATAATATTTTTCCTCTGCACAGGTATTTCTTACAAATTTAGAATATAGTATACATACAATCTTATTGTCAGGAACCATGCTTTCCTGCCTTACAGCCAAAAAAACAATTCTCACAATGAAATCCAGAAACAAAAGGCTTACATTCAAGGCAAAGATAAAAAGTTGTATGAACGTGAGAAAAGAATAAGGAGATCATGTTGCGCGTGTACAGACATCTGTCTCTAGAATTGGAATGGAGAGCAGCCAGATCCTCCGCACTGCTCCTTTCCTCATCCTCACACACTCAAAAAGTAAAAGTCTTGGAGATCTGGCCAGAGGGGAAGAAGGTCATCAAAGCGTGATGGAGCTGAAGGTCTCGAGGTTGGGAGGAGTTCTGTCTGTATCCGGCTGGGAAAAAACAAAGAGCTCGTGTTTGCTTGGCCTGGAACAGCCATGTCTTCTAGGAGCTCCCACTATGACCTAAGAGAGGACGGCAACAGACTGCCCAGAGCAGGCAGTCCCTAAAAGGGACTCAAAGAAGGGGGCCCTCCTTCTAGTTATCCCATCTGTTCTCCAGGTTAAAAGTGAGACAAAACTGAGGTCTAGGGAAGCAAGTGACTTTCCCGAGGAAGCAGCAGTGAGATCAGAAGTTAACAATCCAGTCTCTATCTGGAGATCAGAAGACAGATCTTAAGCTAAGAGCTAACTAAGTTCAGAGCCCAGCAGAGGCCAGAGCCATCTCCACTACAATCCTGTCCACCAACACGTACTTACTTACTAAGTGTTTGGGGTACACCAACAGAGACAAGTCACCCCTAACTCAGCACAGAGTAAAGCTGTCTTCTGGGAACACCAAGGGCCTCATCTGGCCCCTGCTCCTCAGCAAGTTCCTTTGGCTCTAACTACAACGTGGAAATAAGCCAGGCTCCAGAGCTCCTGAGGGATGCCATCCAACTCGGAACTTCCTGAGCAACTCTGGCAGAGAAAAGCAGTGCAATCAAAAGGCAGTTCCTCTAAGGAAGTTCTTCGATGTGCTAGGGGAAGCACCCCCAAAATAACTCTGGAGAAAGAATTACAGCCTCACAAAATGCATTTGAAATGCTCACTTCTAGCTAGGAATAGCCTTCACAACCTTCCGGGTGTGGGGGTGTGTTTTGCTTGAGAAGCAGGAGTGTGGTGGTCATGCCTTAAAGGCAACTCCTCAAATCCCACAGAGGAGCAGCTGCTCCGGGTACAAGCGGAAGCTATTTCCACCCTAGCTGATGCATAATTATCTAAAGTGATGCTCTCCAGAGGGCCACAGTGGCAGTGATGCCCCAAAAACCTTCCCTTGTGGATTGCTTCTGGCATTACCTCAGAAGGTGGAGGCGCAAACCCACGTCACACAGAATCAGGCCCTTCCTTTAGAAGCTCAAAGAGGAAATTCCAAGTCAGCCACATTTCCCTCGGTTCTAAAGCCAAATTATGTGAAGTTGTGATTCCCTCAGCAATCACACAAGCTTCGGGACACCAAGACAGGAAAGCAGAGGGCAAGCCTCTCTCTCAGTTCCCTTCTTCTTCATGACTGATATTCAGAGCTCACACACTGAAATGTTTTTATGACAAACAAGATAAAAAAAAAAGTATGAAAACTCTGAAGGCCCTTTACAAAATGGTTGGTTGACAGGGCCGTGCACCCAGACTTCATGCAGTTCATTGGCTCTCTCCCCAGGTCCTTCCAGACTTTCCTTTCTGCTCATCATTTTCAAGGCAAAATGTGGCCCACAGACCAGGGGAGCTGACTGAACTCTTAACCAGTTGTCAGTCAGACCAGGGAAGCTGACTGAACTCTGAACCGGTTGTCAGTCAGACCAGGAGCTGACTGAACTCTTAACCAATTGTACAGTGACCACACACACAGAAGGACCTGGAAACTGAATGGAGCTTCCACACTGACCTCGGATGTCCTAAACCTGCCAGAAGCAGAGAGACGACCACCTGAATCAGAACCACAGTGCACACCATGCAGGCCCAGGGCTGGGGGGAAGAGCTGACCCATCTCTGGAGAATGAGGCTCTGCTACTCTCAGCAGCGTGGCCACATGCAGTAACATTCCCAGCAGCCTGTCCCACCCTCTTCCTCGTGTTCCCCACTATGTGGTTTACGGGTAGGGAAGTGGTGGGCACAAAGATATGTAGAGAAAAAGATGGCAAAAGGTGGTGATCAAAAAGATTTTTTTCTGAAACATAAGAACAGTTGCTTCAAACTGGTCTATGCCTGTAATCTTGCCTTAATTGGTGTTCACAGACCCAAAAGTGACTGCTATCCCACTAGAACAAGGTCAAAATCATCACAAAAACAGACAACAACTTCCTCGTTCCTCAACTTCTCATATATATAAACCCACCTCTTAGACCTTATGACCTCTTTCCAAAACACACAAACACTGCATTTTGAAATGCACTATCCTATATTGCCTAGCAGTGCACCTGCCCACACTGGGGCCTCCCGCATCTGCAGACTCTTCCTCCTTGCCTCACTCCCTCCCTATCTGGAGTTCAGACACTACCATCTCAGCAAGGCCTTCCTTGGCCACCTTTCACTATATCAGCTATCCTCTGCCCTGGCACCCTCTCTGCTTTTCAGCAATCATTACTAGACTAGATACTGTCAGTCTCGAGCAATGTCCCAAAAAGCTTCCACTTGAAACCTGAGAATGTGACCTGAAGTGGAAATAGGGTCTGTGCACATATAATTTGTTAAGTGAATGTGACAGTGAACTTTACATGTCCACTTGACTAGACCGCAGATGCCAGATGCCTACGCATCTAGCCACATGGTAGTCTGTGCTTCTAGGTGACATTAACATTCAAACTTGGTAGACTGAGTAAAGCAGACTACCCTCTAGTGTGGGTGAACATCAGTGACCAAATGAAGACCTGAATAAAACAAACAGGCTGTGAAAGAGATGGCTCCTCTTAACTAAACACTTGAACTGGTACAGTACATTGGTTTTTTTTCCTGTCATTAGACTTGAACTAAAAAATTGGTTCTTATAGGGCCTCCAGCCTGCTAGCTTTTACATGGAACTTAAACCATTGGCTCTCTTCATTTCTCAGGCCTTAGACCTGGACTGGAACTTATACATCATTAGCTGCTGATCACGGGACTTTCTTAGCCTCCATAATCATGTAGGCCAATACCTTATAATAAATGTCTGTGTATACACACACACACCCAACCGGCTGTGTGTCTCTAGAGAGTCCTAATACCATGAGGTCGCACTGTTAGAGAACCAGACTAACAGACACAGGGGACTTCAGCCAATGGCCTGGAACACGAGGCTGAAACCAGAGCTATGCTGCTAAAGGCCAGGATGAGCAAGAAGTACCAGCAACTGCCAGAACCCAGGAAAGAAGCATGGAACATGCTTCTTCCCCCAATCTTCTGTAACTGTGGCAGAGTGACATTCTGCTCCTTCTGCTACCATTCCTGGTCCTGTGTTACAGCTGCCCTAGGAAATGTACACAGGTACCATGAATTTATAATCACTTATTGTCTGTCACCCTCACTAAACAATAAGCCCCACAAGGACAGAATTTTTGGCTTCTTTTGTCCAGTGAAAAATTTCTAAGACCAAACAGAACAACTAGAAGTGGGCAGAGAGTAAATATTTGCTTAGTGAATTGTGAGTGAATCCAGATGAGCTTAGAAGGCAGACAGAGGAGCCATTCTCATCCTACAGACAGTAAAACAGAGGCTAGCATCCTACCTCTACTAGGATCCAGGTCAAGAACTGAACTAGGACCTTGTCTGTCCATATGACACACAGTGCAGAGCTCCGCCATGTGCTGAGCACTCCACTCTCCCACCCAGTCCCCAGGAGAGCTGCTACACACAATGACAAACCACAGCTGGGGGTGGGGCATAGCAAAGGGGTGCGATCCAGGCTTGGTCTCAGTGTCCTTATCTGTCAAGCTGCAGGGTGGATTAAATGCTGAATCTGCTTACTCTCTAAGGGACAAGCAAGGATCATTTTAATTCATTCTGCTTGTGAGAAGCCTTCTAAAACCTCTGGAGCCAGGGCCAAGTCTCCATTCTTGATTCTCATTTAGGGTAGTGCCTTTAGCACTTACCACACATCACTCTACAACTCTTGCGTACTACAGGCTGAGTAGTTCATTCTTACAGACATCATCCAGACTCATGTCATCAGCCTGTCATGTGGAACTCAGCAGGCCACACAGTCTGCCCAGATCCTACTGGGTCTTTGGTGAGTGTTCCCTCCTCCCAGGCTGACAGACCACAAGCTACCCACCAAATCAGCTCCCAAAAGCAAGGTTTGCTTTGCCCTCTCTGCATTCCAGCACTCTGGGTTGATCTGTGGGGCGTATGTACAGCCCTCTCCAAGCTCGATCTCCAGGTCTCAGACAATCTGGTCTGGATGGATCATTAGCAAACAAGCGAGGGGCTCATGAAGAACTTGCCATCTTATACACACACGCCTGCATGTGTGTAGTGACGACCAGGAAAATTAAACTGGATTGGATGGACATCAACCTGGGGCTGGCACTGTTACAGGATGAGAACAGCTTGTGCTGTTACAGGATGAGAACATGAGCGGAAGCAGGCTCCCGCAGAACTCAGCCTGAAACAGGGAGAAGGCCATTATGTCTGGGGGCCTACGAACCTCGGTGGTTCACGCCAGTACAAGGGACATGCACACTTACTCTCCTGCCCTGGTACATCCCAACCTCTACCTTCACTCCACCTTCGGCCTCATGTCACATGTTTCTAGGTAGCTCTCATCTCCTGACCTTCTCACTTTTGTACAGTCTGGGTTTGCCTTGAATATGCTCTATAGCCCAGGCTGGCCTCAAACTTATGATACTCCTGCCTCAGCCTCTTGAGTGCTGGGACTGCTGACTTCTCTGTCATATTACCAAACTATGTTTTTTTTAAACTTAGCAAATATAACAGGTAGTCATTTAAGACATATATAAGGAAAAGAGAATATAACAGTAATTCCTTGAAATTACAGAGTACTTTTATGTAATATGTTGACAGCCTTTAAAACATACATTGCCTCGAAAGCCCCCTGTGAGGTAGGTACTAACAGTATTCCAAGTGTGGAGACTGGGGCCAGAGTTCCATAGCTGAATTCCAGCAGGGCCCAACCCGTGCTGGGATTACAGACGTGAGCTCTGGAGCCTCTTGCCCACACCGAACTGCCTCCTCACGCTTCTCTCTGGCCCTCTGTGATGGCAGGTGAAGGATCCTGCCAGCCAGGAAACCAAGCCTTCCTGTGTCCCGTACTAATGCAGCCCTGGGCTGAGCCCACCTGTTTGGGGTTCTACCAGCCTCCTCCACCAGCCTGCCTCTCCCCACAGCACCTTAGTAAACAGCAAGCGAGGAGAGCAGGAGAATGACGCCTACACAGCAAGAAGGAAAGACTTGCCCCCCATGGAATCTGGCCTGGTTCCTCGAGAGGGAGGTTTAAGAAGTACCCAGGCACGTCATACCAAAATCAAAGTGCCGTTACCACACCCAGGCTACCGTAGGAGTGGAAAGAATGCATAACCAACAGTGCTTGCTGCCAGGTGCCACGCTGCCATCCCTGCTAACACAATACAGCATCACAAGAGCACCACGGTCTTTGTGGGGTAGCCCCCCCCCCATTGCTATGGTCCCACCCACTCTGAATGTCTAAGATCTCACTACTAAGGCCACAGACTGAAGAATGGGTATCACAACTTCTATAAGCATCAAAATGCAGACTAAACACAATCTGTCTCTCTCTCCCTCTCTCTCTCTCTCTCTCCCTCTCTCTCTCTCTCTTTTTAGTTTTTTGAGACAAGGTCTCACTTTGTAGTTCTGGCTGGCCCTGAACTTACTATGTAGTCCAAGCTAGCCTTGAATTCTTGGCAATCTTTCTGCCTCTGCCTCCCTGAGTGCTGGGATTACAGACATGAGCCAGCATGCCTGGCATTGTGGTATTTGGTACTGGGGATAAAACTGGGGACCTTGTGCTTGCCAGGCAGACACTGGAACCACTGAGCTAAATTCCCGGCCAAAACAATCTATTTCTTTTACCTAAAATGGCAACCAATGGAGAACAGGGCAGCCAGATACACTACTGCTATTTTAAACCAATACACAGCCAGGATTACCATAATTGGGGGGTGGAGGGGCTGAGATAGGGTCTCCTTATGTAACTCAGGAGGGCCCTGAATGCACTCTACAACACAGGGTGGCCTAGAACCCACTGTGGATCCTCCTACTTTAGCCTCTCAAGTGCTGGGATTACAGTACATTTTAAATGAATGTAATGTTTAACACACCAATTCCACTCCTAGAGACACACATGCATACTGAGGTGTACAAATGAGATAACAGGGATTTAGCTAAGTGGTTCCAGCGCCTGCCTTGCAAACTTGCAAACACAAGTTCCCAAGTTTGATTCCCCCATAACCATATGCCACAATACCGGGCATAGTGACTCACACCTGAAATCCCAGCACTTGGGAGGCAGAGCCAGGAGTATTGTTGTGAGTTCCAGGCTAATCTGGGTTACATAGTGACCTCAGAGCCAGCCTGAAGTACAAAGGGAGACCTTGTCTCCAAAAAAAAGGGGATAACGGAAAACTTAATGAGATGGTTTATATGTCCATTAACAGGAAAAACAATTCATAAATGATATAGCTACATTTTTTAGAGAAAAAGCACAAAATAACTGAAGAGTTACAAGCATGAAAAGCTCTCCAAGGCATGTGGGGGAAATAAAAGTAAAGGGTGGAACAATATCCACTAACGGATTTAGGCTTAGAAAAGAAAACGACATATACAGGCTGAAAGTTTGAGAATACACAAGCAACTGGTACCCGAGGCTCCGGTGGAAAGGCAGGGCCTCAGGGAGGTGTTCCTGGGGAAGGGGGCTTGGCATGTGGGCTTAGCATGTGGGCTCTGGACCTCTACACTATCTCAAGTAGAAGGTGGGGTGCTGAAGTAGAACATATTAACATGCTGCCTAAACAGCTTAAGAAAAAAGCAACTATACTGATGATGCACACGACTGCCCAAACAGGTTCATATCTCCATATGAAACTGCTGCAGCAGCCAGCGCAGGCCTCCAAGAAGCACTCGTGGATTGCTGACTCGAGGCAGACTATTAAGGGTCAAGTTTCGTTTCTCAGTCTCAATGACTTGACCAGGATCAATAGGGAAAGAAGGCAATGTGTGGTGCAAGGAAAACTGCAGCAAAAGCTCTTTACAAGCTGCAAGGCTGCCTTATCCTGAATCTACCATCTCCCTAAGTCATCGGTTCTAGAGCCACCGTCTCCCTCACACCCCACACACAGAGACAAAAGCCAAATCAGGATGAGGAAAGAATCCCCTTTCCCACAGCAGAGGGGGCGGGCCACTGTCACCAACGGAGCTGCTCTCAGGCATGCCCAGGGAAGAGCCTGGCCGGACTCCACCTGCCCGACCGCCACTCCACACCGGAACACAGGGACGGCCAAGCCTGGCAGCTGAAGCCCACTCACTGGAGTCCCTCCACTTCGGCAGGCAGCCCAGGAGTCTTTCCACACTCACTACTGAAACCCAAACTGCATCACTCTACAAATCCGGTGGTTCTGCCAAAAAAACAGCAAAAATATGGGGGGAAAGACAAATCAATGGTATTCTGGCTAAATATATATTTATTCTTTCTGTTTGCCAGAGCGGTGGCACTACTGTACATTTAAACATTTGATAATGTTTTAAACATTTTTTGCTTCTCAGTGATAACTAAAACAAACATACCCCAACACACACACACACACACACACAAACACACACACGCGCGCGCATGCATGGACACATGCACACACATACATGCACACATGCACACAAAACAAAAAGAATGGCAAAGCAGCTCTGTTCAGGACATAAGGTTCGAGGGGCAGGCACGACAGCTAACAACCGCAGGCAAGAACTTTTCTCCAGTTAAAACATGTGCCCTGTCTGGCAAGTGCTCCTACCACACAAACAAGCTGACTGCATGTTTTCACAGTCACCTTGGAACAGGAAGGGAAGCCACTTATTCCAGGGAAAGGAGTAAGCATCCAGCAGAAAGAGCAAACAGAGCCCACGCTGAGACTCGCCAGCAGGGCTGAGGGCTGGGCGGTAACTGCAGATGCCGGGAAGCACTCAGGTACACTGCGCAGACCTCAGAGACAGAACACAGCCCAAACAAAGACAGAACCTGACCAACTGGTCTTTAGCTCTGCCAAAGCAAGAATAAAATCTCCAAAGGGCAAGAGCATTATGCATTCTAGAAGCCTAAAAGCAAGTTTACTACTGTGTCCGGCACTGACAAGTAGAGAGAGCACAAGACCAGTATATTCCTCACATGCAACAGTGTGTCCTTCCATAAGGACACCAGCACCTTCTCCCTTCTCCCGTGGCTGTGTCCACTCAAGGTGGCCTGGCTTCCCAGACTCCAGCACTTAGCAGAGGGTGATCACAGTTCCTTCCTCAGTCAGATTGGCATGCCTGGTGACAAGCCAACCCCAACCAGGGGCATATCAGTTCTCAGCAAACAGCCGGAACTAAGAAGTAAACCCCCTGATGAGCTCCCAGGGAGTAATGAGGTACAGGGTGCACCCCAGGAGAAAGAGCAAACAGCTCTTTCAAGCATCTTTCTTCAGTATCTTCTTCCCTTCTGCACTGTTAGCTTAAAGTTGAAATGTTCAAGCCTGCATTTCCCTAAATTTGATCTGAGAAGCCGACTCACATCCTCTAAGCTGTCTCTGGAGAGGGAGGAATAAGGCCAAGGTCTAAGCACATGGAGAGAAGCCCAGTCAGTCTGGACCCAGACACCTGTTTCCAGCTGTCAGCAAGAGACTGAAGGAAACATTTTGATTTCTGTAAAGATTGTTTTTAGTCTGTGAGGAGTCAGCATCTCCAACACGCAGCCCTGAGGGCTTAGAACTGCAGTGGGAAAGATGAGAGGAAAAGAAAGGCTCAGATTTGAGTTCTTCCCCTCCCAATTCCAACACCCTGAGGGAATGAGCTCTTCTGACTCCAACACGTTCCCTTTTCTATGCCACCAAAGCCACTGTCTCAGTGTCTTTCAAATCCTCATCTCATCTTACATTAATTACTTTAATAGACTCCTTCCTCTACTAATTTCTACTTGCTCCCCTTCATATTCCAAATACCCTCCCAAGCCATCTTTCCAGAATCCAGACCTGACCTCTCCCTTAATGAAGATCCTGACCTATAGGACAGCTCCCCGTCCTCAGCACAGCCAGCAAAGCCCCTGCCTGCCTTTCTGGCATGCAGGGAAATCCAGGCTATGGAGTTCCAAAGGTCACCAACTCTAAAAGTAACAACCGACTAGACACACACGCATTTCTGTTCCATTTCCACTTCGATGCATTGGGAATAACATGATCAATTCCTCCTGTCAGCTGTAAAAATCAAGTCCAAGTTGCTAAGAGTCTCTCAAGAGACTGTGCCCAGCCTCCCAGCAGCTCAGAGGGCACACTCTTTGCCACTTTGCTGTACCTCTGTGTAACAAGAGCACAAGAACTAATCCAAAAGAAAAAGCACATGCCAGCTCTGAAAATATAAAAACCAGGACACCAAAACATAAAAGAAACCAAAATTAACTCATTTTCAAAACAATGTAAGAGGAGGGAAGAAATGAGAAGAGAAAGAAAACATTTCTTTCAAGAGGAAAAGCTTTTAAAATACAACTCTTCCTGATGTTTTGAACTTCATTTGTTACAAAGACTTAGGAAGACGACATCTCAAAGGCTCACAAAGGAGATACGTCTATTTTTTCTGAACTATTTCTTAATTAATATCTTCAGAGAACTAAGAAGTACTTTTATAGACTGACTGAATCCTAATAAAATTCTCAGAGAAATTCTGGCATCAGTCACAACAAACACCCTCTTGGAATTTAATTTCCTCTTCAGCATACAACCTAACTTTGGAAACTCATTAACAATGCCATCACAACGGGTCAAAATCTGCCTGGAGCACAAGGCCTATGGGGCTAGGTGGAAACTGGACTCATATTTAGGCAAATTCTACACCTGCAGAGATTTCCCTCATGCAAAACTTTCCAGCTTCCACTACCAGCCATATTCCCCCATTTCCTACCTGCTCTCGCCCACCCACAAGGGCTATAGCTACTACAGCTACTTTCATCAGCCAGAAACTCTCAAATTCAGTATCATTTCCCCATTGAACAAATGAGTAAAGAAGGAACCAGATATGATGCGTACCCCTACAATCCCGGCTACTCTGGTGTCTGAGGTGGACAAAGCAAGAGTTCCAGCCAACCTAGGCAACTCAGCAAGACCTGTAAGTTTACCATCAATTCCTTATCAAAGATTGTCCTTTTTGGCTTCTGGTTTTATTCAAATCCTTCCTTTGGAACTCAATGATCACAGGCCCTGAAATACTCACTGTAAGTAGGAGCAGAGAGGCAAAAGTGGAAGAATTGTTCATAAGGACAAAACTGTGCTTTTAAAAGCTTTTTTCTCCTCAGGACAATTCCACTGAAGATTTAATCAGTTCCATTATCTGGAGTACCTGTGTGCTGGGGAGAAAAAGGAGTGCCCAACTTTAACTGAGTGCCCACTGCAATTCACAGGCACATCTTATGTAACACGAGGCAGATAGTTTTACCCCTATTTTCCATATGCAGAAGCCAGGCTGCCAGAGGGGAGACAATAGGTTCAGGATTTATATCCAGGGCTAACAGATGCATGAACTTAGCACTTTGCACAATGCTTTCCGGGTCTGCCCACACTTGGGTTAAAACATCCTTGGTTAGAGACCATGTGGTAGTTCACATGATCCTTTTCACATATATGATCTCACTATCCCAGCCCTGTTGGACAGCTCAAAATTCCTTTTCCACCATTGCAAAAGACTATTGGGACACAATAATCATCAGGAACTTGTACAAATCTGCTGTAATACCATATTGTGCTGGACCTTAGCTTTGTCTTCTCACCTGTAAATGGATGTTCACTCCTATGTCATACTGCCTGACAAAGGGCAGGAGCTTGGAGGGAAACTGTTTCGGACAAATGCTTTCTATTAATGTAATAGCCTCAGTTAAAGTAAAATTTACCTACACTGACACTTCCAGTATTTTAAAGATTCAACCATCAAGCCTTTACTTGAAGGTATTGTTTTACCAATATTTAAAACTCAGGGATCACCACAACTGCAACTTCCCAGAAACTGACCCAGAAAACAAAAAGGAGCATGGGAAACGATGTGGCCAAACCCAATATGGACTTTGAAAGGTACTGAAGAAAGCATGAGTGGAGCATTTCATTATGATAACATACTCCTCACCATCGAGCACCACGTGGTATATACCCCCCCGCCATTTTAATTCTGTGATGGCCCTCCGCATCCAAAACATTTCCACAGGTTTCAGGGACAGATTGCCCCAAGGACACGGACACTGGGCCCCCCATCCACATACACACACAGACACGCACACACGCACACACCCACACACGCACATACACAAACACTGCTTGGAGCTATTTTTAATGTGCTGCATCTAAGTGCCCTGCTTGCCTCTTTATTTACTATATTCACTTGAAAAGAAACCAAGTTAGTTCAGAAACTCCAGATGAAGTAGGAATCAGCTCAACACTGCCCAGGTCAGAGTGGAAAGGCAGCAGAAGGTAGGATATACAAGGACCCCTGCATCAGCTAAGACAGAAAGAAACCTATAATGTAAGAATAAGAAGCGTGGGAAATGTCCTTCAGGTAGGTGAAGCCCCACAAAGACAAACCAAATGAGCATCAGGCTTGAAGGCTGAGGGAAAAAAAAAAAGAAGAAGAAAAAGAAGGCTCACGAGTAATACATGTAATCATTTCTGTGCACAGCTAGCAACTTTAGTAAAGACGGATGGACGGCCAACACTATCACTCTCTGCCTTGCTTGCATTAAGAACAGTCTTTATATTGTAAATCTAGTACTGATTGTCAGTTTGTTTTGCTTTGTGAGTCTTCTCAGCTGTTTTCTTTTAAATTTGTTAATTTCTTTATAAGAATAAGCTGAGTTTTATTTGTATGGCTGTTCTAATCTCACAAGAAAAACCACTTTCCGCCCTCAGAAACCTCCTCCTATATCAGATTATCTAGTTCTTTCCATAGTCCACAAATAAGCAAACTGAAGTCCGGCGGGGGCAAGTGTTTCATCCAACATCATACTCCTTGCTAACACATCTAGACGAGAACAAGGACCCGAGAGGCCGACCATCTGGGTCTCCAGCTGTATTACTGTCACAAATGACCTGGCATTCTGGTGTCCTGAATATAAAGTTTATGAAGGAGAGAGTGAGAGTGAAACCCTCTCACGCACAGTTCTGTTGTCAAAAGGCACCACACAAGTTGTTCTAATAAAGCATCCGGCATCTCCAGAAATTGTTTCTGAAATAACCAACCTCAGCCAGAGAAGCTGTGAACAGATGTGGCCCGGACTTCGGGCAGCTGCTAGTCCAACCCAGGGAATCTCTTTAGAGTCAGGCAGTGGACAGTGCTGGACTGGGAAGGGAGCTGGTGGGTGTGCGAGATCGGAGTTTTTAGTTTAGTTCTGTTTTTTCAAAGTGTTATGATTTCACGCTGCAGTCGATCCCATTCTACTTGGGACCCTAATAATAAACGATCCACTCAGCCGTCCCTCCCCAACTTGTCCCCAACTGCAGTTCCAGTGCAGGCTGACGAGGGCCGTACTTGACCCCGCGGCAGAGGAAGCCAGGCTCAGCTCCCCACCCTCCCCTTACCGGAACTCCTACCCAGGCTTCGGACCCTCAGGAGCCCCCAGTTCTGGGCCCCACCCCGCTCGGAGTCAGCCCGCGACAGACGCAGGGAGGGTCCGCCGACCCGGGTCTCCCCTAGTTCCCGACCTCCCCGCACACTCTCGGGGCCCCCGAGCGCACACCGGGGCCCGCGTCACCCGCTTTCCGCACCGGCCCTCCCGACCGCCCCTCACCCGCACTTCCCGCCCGGCGCACGCGTCCGCCCCAACTTTTGCCGGCCGCGGCCCGGACCCCAAAGCAGCTGAGTGGCCCCGTCCCGAGCCGCGCCAGCCGTCCGCGCCCGCGTCCCGTAGTCCCGCCCGCCGGCGCGAGTTGCGCGCGGGACCGCCGGGCGCCGGGCCTCGCTCGGCACCCGCTGCGCAGGCGGAGGCGCAGGCGGCGGCGCCGCGGCGGGAACAGCGCTGCCCCGCCGCCGCCACCCGCGCGCGCCTGGGCCCCGGCCCGCCCTGCCGCCGCTCCCTGCCCACCTGCCGCGGAGCCGCCTCCGCCGCCACTGCCGGGAAGACGTGGCAGTGGCCGCCGCTCGCGCTCCCGCCTCGCCTCTTCTCGGCGCCCGCGCGGGCGGCTCTAGCGCGCCGGACCGCAGCGCCAGGCGCCCTCTGCCGCCGGGAAGCCGAATGCTCCCGCCCTAACCCTAACGCGCCTGCCGCCGCGCCGCCCACACCGGCTCCCGCGCGGCGGGGACCGCTTCCTGTGGAAGCTTTCTGCCGCTGGAGACCAGTCGAGGAGGACGGTGGGCAAGGAGCAAACGCCAGGACCAGCGCGCGCACCGTTCTCTGTCCTGAGCCTGTCTGGAATACCGAAGTGCTCCCTAAGTACTTGTGGGGGGTTTTATTTCGGTGGGATTTTTGTCGTTGTTGGGGGGGGGGGGCAAAACACATGTGCACAGTTTAGCATAAAGGAGATGATAATTTCGCACCTCAAACCAGCATCAAAGCCGCTCATTGCCCAGCACAAAATGTTATTCAAGACTTTTAGTCAAACATACTTCGGTTTTAGATCAACCACTCGGGATCTGGGCAGCCTCAGGAAAGCTAATCTCTCCATAATGAACTTCTCTATAAATTAAGAATAATGAAACCTACTTCACAGAATTATGAATATTAACTGAGATCATGCACTCTAAAGTGCTTTGCACAGCCCTCGGATGTGTAGAGTAGTATGGAAATGGGGATTATTATTTGTATGATTACTAATCTAGCGAGCAATAAAAAACGTATGCAAAATGGGGCTGAGGATTTAGCTCAAGTGGGTACAGCACCTACATTGAAAGCACGAGGGCCAGAGTTCTATCCTTGGTACCGCACCATATGTATATATATGTATATGTGTATACACGTGTATATACATATATATGTATATATACATATACATATATACACGTGTATATACATACATATGTATATATACATACATATATACACGTGTATATACACATATATGTGTATATAGACATATACATATATATATACATGTATATATGTGTGTGTATGACATATATATATATATGAATAATAATGGCTGCTTTTCCACCCCAGGACAACCTCAGTTAAAATCCTTGTTTGATGGGGCCAGGGAGTTAGCTCAGTGGTTCCAGCGCCTGTCTTGGAAGCGTAAGGGCCCGCGTTCGATTCCCCAGTAACCACATACCATACTGGGCATGGAGACTCATGCCCAGCAGCAACCAATACCACACACCACAGTGCTGGGCATGGTGGCTCATGCCTGTAATCCCAGCACTCAGGAGGCAGAGGCAGGAGGATTGCTGTGATGTGAGTTTGAGGCTGAGCTCAGGGCCAGCCTGAACCACAAAGCGAGACCCTGTCTCAAAAAACCTAAAAAAAAAATCCTTGTTTGATGGTATTATGTCAGCCCCCTCGCAAGACAGCTTCTATCCCTCTTCTGCACCCTCAGAAACAGTATGGTTTATTTTGTTTTATTTAAGATCTATAGAAATGACTCAGCTTTTCTGCATGTTTCTCACCTGGGTTTCTGTAGTTACCTCTTAGTCAACAAGTTCTAATTTTATTGATGTCAGAGGCAATAAACCATTTGAGGGCCCTTGCCCTGAACTGCTACTTCCTGATTTCTTCCTGCACCTCTCAAAAAAACAAACAAACAAAAAAAAAAAAAACACTTTAACCCTTCTTAAGAGCTTTCCTTCCTGGCCTGCACATAAAGCAGCAGTACAAAGACATGGCGTCAAAGGGCCCCAGACCACAGTCCCCATCTATGCCCCTAAGGTTTTCTGCACATCGTCTGCTCAGCTGTAAACTACAAAGTAACATCTTGTTACACTGGGAGTGATCCGCTCTGTGAGCAAAAATCCCTAGAACACGTAAGTATTTAAGAAAGGCACTTAGGATTAATTTATTAACAAGTACTTACAGGGCATCTATTTAGCTTTGTACATAATAGAATACCAAGGGAAGCAATCGTGTGAGGTAAAATTCTTGCCCTCAAAGGAATGAGAGCTGTAGTGGCTGAGACAGGCAGTCACGTAAACGTGTTTGCGCAGAAGCGATGTGGCTGAATATGGAATTAGTAAGCCTCAAGATCCAGCTGGGGGCCATGGTACTGCAGTGGGGAGTGCTTTAATCCATTATTGCAAATGTTGTTTTCCTCTAAATATTGTATACATAACTTCTCAAAGCTGCTGCTTACAATTAATGAATAATTTTATGAGGCAAGCAGGACCATTGATGTAGGAATTCAGTCTCTTAATTAGGTGATTCCAAATGTGCCCTTCTGCTAGTAATAACCTTTATATGGTGTCTTCGTGGCCTAATGTACAAGTTGGTTGCTTGTGTATCTTGTAATGCAAATCTAAGAGGGAAATATGTGCATTGTTACACTAATGGCCTCTAATGACCGCACACTAACCAAGGTGACTTTGTGTGGTATCTCCCACATTGACCATGTGTCTTGCTTTGACCACTGGAACATGAACAAATATAACAATTGATGAACAACCAGGTGTGCCTTAGTCATAACACTTTTGGAATGTTGCCCTAAGCTTGCAGAAAAGAAACCTGGTCCAACCTCCTTCAGGGCCCCAGAGAGAGGAAGGCCTGCCCACCCAGCCCTGACACCTTCGGGCTAAATTCAGTCACACGAGTGAGTAAGCCTCGGGCAATGACAGCCAAAAATAACCCAGTCAACCCCAGAATTGTGAGAATCACTAAGTGTTGGCAAGGTTTGTCGTGCAATAGATAATTAATGCACATCACTCATAGGCATTTTTACACTTACAATGTCTTGGTGAAATTCACCCTGGAATCAGTACTTTTGCTAATGTTTTCTGTCATGAAGTATTCAGTTGAAGTCACTGTGCCTAAATTTAGCAGACCGTCACATTTTATGCAAATAGCCTCTTTCAGAGTTCTTCATTGAAATAGTCACAAGGCCTAGTACTACTGTTTCAAATCCCTCTGCAGTCAACATGATGAAGGGCTGGTAAAATTACCTTGTAAGCTAGCAAGAACTTTAAACAACTGCTTGGAATGGCAACAACCAGTATCACGAGGTGGGGTCCGTTTATCTCTCTTACTGTAAGCTCCTTAGTGACAATTACAGCTAGTAACAAGGTTTCACAAAACATCAAAGAAAGAGGAAAAGTTAGAGATCACTTAGTCTACCACCTCATTTTACAGATGCTCAGAGAGATAATGAGAGCTTTATCATTTCCCAGGTCTTATAGTTTGCTCAGAGTATACCTGGGATAACTAATATGAAGTTTTTTACACTAGTGAACTCTTCTCTTTTCATTTTCAATATTTGTTGCTATCTAAATACCTTTTACCACATTCAAAGTGTGTCTACAACTTTCTTTTGTAAGTAGGATGAAATCCTGACTCTGAAAATGGCCTTGAGGTCTGGTGCAGCTTGCCCCACTCCTGTGGACATTGTTCTCTGCTCCCCAGAGACTCTGCCCTACTGTCTTTCTGTTCCCCAAATCCACAAGCTCTTCTCACTTGGAGCCCAGGCACACACACTTCCCTCTCCTCATGGTCTTTCCCCAGGCTCCTCACTTAGCTAAATCCTCTTTATCAGAACCTACTAATGTGACAGTCAGAGAAAAATAAGTCAGGGAATAGCATAAACAAAAATTTAGTAGACAGGTAGGTAACTCACAATTTCTTTAGCCAAGTTTTATGAAGATCAAGGATTGAGACAGCTCAGAAACAGCAGGACAAGCACCTTGTTGAGCTTCAGCTGTTAAAATACCCATGTAGTTTGCTTCTGTCCTTGCATCCTGCACTCAGATTCCAAGCTCTAGAAGAAAACTGGCTGGGCCTCACTTGGTCACATGCTTTCTGTCAGCTATGGACACCTTGAATGTAAGTCTCCGAAGATGATCACCCAGGTGTTCTTACCAGATGAAAGGAAAGTTCATGCGGAATGACAAAAACAATGGACAGACACAATCTCTCAGGTATTAGTTTAAATATCATCCTCTCCAGGAAGCTTTTCTTTGTTTTGAGACTGGGTCTCACTTTGTAATTCAAGCTGACCCTGAACTCACTATTTAGCACAGGCTGGCCTCAAACTCACAGCAGTCCTCCTGCCTCTGCCACCTAAGTGCTGGAATTACAGGCGTGAGCCACCATGCCCAGCATTGTGATATGTGGTACCATGTAGTCATCCTGAGTGTCAGGGTTATATGCGGCTGAAGATCAGGTTCCGGAGGATAAGTGCACAGGGTTACCACGCAGACCCTGGGGAGGTTTCAGCAAAGCCTTCCGTCTTTCCTGAAGACTACACAGGCTTATATAGAGCACAGAGAGTGGGTGTGGCTACGAGCACATAGGGGCAAAAGGCTGTAGCTGTTTGGTGGGGAACAAGTTTTTTACCTTTTATGGTTAGCTCTTGGCTGAGCAAGAGTCTCACGACTAGAGGAGGAATGGGAGGCACCCAAGCAGCTATAGGCCAGTTTCTATGCACTGGAGTGAGTGTGCTCATACTCCTTTGGGTGTCTCCTAGCTTGCTAGGGGACATACATGCTGCATCCTTGACCCAACCAGATTTGAACTTCTCCTTCAGTACCAGGGATTGAACTTAGGACCTTGTGCTTGCCAGGCAGACTCCGGAACAACTGAGCTAAATCCCCAGCCCTCGGAAGCTTTTCTTAATACTCGATCTATTACATTGTCGTGACACTTCTAGTTTTTTTCTGTTTTGTCACATTTTATAATTATATATTTATGCTTATTTGTTTCTGTCCTGTTTTCTCTGCATAAGAGAAAGAACTGTGCTTGTCTGTTTCTATATGTCATCACCACCTGGTCCAAAGCCTAGTACATGACAGATTCTCAATAAATATTTATTGAATGAATAAATAAAATGATATAGGTCTCATGGTTCTTCTGACTCAGTCCACATGACATTAACTTTGTAGAAATGGATAAGAAAAGACAGAGAGACTATGGTGAGTATAGATTGTAGATGATTCACTCTACTCAGTTTCCATGTGGTGCTATGAAGCAGACAAGGACATCAGGATAAAGGAGGAAATGTCATGCTGTGTGTCAGAGGTGAGCCATGTTGACTATGCTGTGCTACTCTTGGGAGACTACTCATACATATGGTAAAGCAAGGTGAGCGAGTCCTATAATAGTGCAGTCTTTATGCCACTGAATGTTAACAGAAGTAGGCTGCCAGGAGCTCCAGTCAGCAATGTGTGTTCATAAACCTGCTTGCTCTCTCAGCAATGTCTGTCTCAGTGGTACATCCCATTCCCTACAGCAGAAGTCCCATGCTCATCTGCTGGTAGCTGAAGATCCATGGAGAATTTTACCATATTTTTTTTAATTAAAAAAAAAAGTAATCAGAGAAATGCAAAGCTAATTATGTTTACTTTTTGGATAAATGAGCATTATAGTTAGGATTGCTTGAGTACAAAGTTTCTTGTTTGGATCCTCTTCTGGCAAAATAAAAGTTTGACGACATCAGCTTCCCCCCAAAAAAATGCTTTTGTAGTTTTACTAATCCATAAAAATTGAAAGCCTTGGAAATTACCACTTTACATCCTTAGAGACCTGGGTAGTCCCTGCTAGAGGTTAGGCATATCTGCAAGTTAACTGTTGACTCAGTAATTTGAATTACTATTAATTTAAAAAAAAAAAAAAAAAACTATGTTTCCTTTGTCTTAAACCAACTGGACAATTCTCTTAGCTCCACTAGTTAGAATCCAAGGCTAAGGAGGCTTCACTCCTTAGATAGGGTCTATGCTGCTGGTTAGAAGGGATCCTGTCGAGGGCAAAGTGGATGCATAAGTGTGCTTTTGGTGAAGAGAGCCCTTAGGTCAATAATTAATGAGAAACTACTTAATTTTAAAAGAAGACTGCTGGGTTTTAACCCCAGTTTATAAGGAGAGAAACTGCAACCTTAAACATTTGAACTATTCACCTCTGTGGATACAGTTTAAATGTGAACTTGATCACTTTGGTAATGCTGTCGATGCTCAGTTCATGTTAGTTGAGGTTGAATCCAATGTGCATCCACAGAAATTTACCTTCTCTAAGCTGAGAGAAAAAACTCTCCACTTTCTTCTATGGCTTTCAGCCCTGTGCATCTGAATTTCCACCAAAAGCTGGTTCACTTATTTCATACACTTAGCTGGAATCTAAGTCCCATGAAGAAAACTACAGCATAAGTATCAACTAGTATAGTAAAAAATGTCTTTTTTTTCCACTGATAGTAAGATCATATATGTATTTTTTAAACAAAGACTTTGAACAAATTTGTACCTATACAGTAAAGGAAGGCATGTCCATTTTCACAAAGCTGTAAAATCTCAGATAAGGAAAAGTTGTCAGATTTCCGCTTTCATTTGTACAAAGGCACTGGAGCACTAATGAAAAGTTCAACCAAGATCTTCACGCTCGCTGACTCTGGTTTCCTAAAATTTAAGTCTTCAGTTCAAGGGTGGGAAGGAGCCCCTATTTCATTCCTGCTGCCAACAACCAAGTGTGTTTTCAAGCCAAGAACACCAGTGAATTTTTAAGACTTAATTTCTTCACAACTTTCTCTCTGCTGGCAAATGTTAAGTTTCTATTTTAGGAGCAATAAGAGCGTCATTAACTTGCCTGTCTTCATGCTCGTCTAACTCCTATCAGGATTTCAGGGGTTTGCTTAGGAAAGTAGGACCACAACTCTCCAGAGTCCCATTAGAAGTGGAGCTGTCAGCATGCTCAGAGTGGAATAGGGAGCTCCATCTTTATTCCATGGGTTGTAAATAGTCTACTACTGGATTTTCAGTTCCAAACTGAAAAAATAGGATTTTCTCATTACCTAAACTTTCAGACCTGTAGACCGAAAGATCTTCATCTGTGACTCATCTTCCAGCTGTCGCTTTTGGTTGGCCAAATTGTTAACAACAAAAAGTTTCACTATCAACTGTGCCCTTTTCTCCAACTGACCATCATCCTCAGAAAGCAAGGACAAGATTTCTTCTCTGTGCTTAACTCTTAAGTCACTCTATACAAATTTACTAAGCACATAACATATACAGGGAAGTATTAAGGCTTATGGAACAGAAATAAAAGATATGGGAAAGGAAATTAAGATGTGAGAAAGAAAGAAATATAGGTCATTTCCCTTCCTATGGAAAATCACAGAACAGTGGAGAAAAAAGTAATCATGTCATCATAAATTATATTAAATGTGCTGGAAAAAAAAAGAGAACAAGGCTCTATGAGAAGATTTAATAAAGGAAACTAGTTTTACATTAAGGGATCATGGAAGACTTTTCAGGAAGTGTCTTGAGAGAGGGGCCAGAGAGATGAACAGGTATTGGCCAAGGAAAGAGCTTGCTGCACATTTGGCCCTTTTCACCCAAGGTATCGGTATCTCTTGACAATGACCAGGACAAGGATGCAACTTCTCAGGGCACTGGAGTGGGGTCTGGGGTTCTACTTTCCCAATGTACAAAAAGAGAACAGGGACTCCCTAGGTTTTTCAATAGGGGCTTCCTCCTCCAGCCAACCTACATTCTGTTCTCTGCAGCTGTAGCACATAGGTTAGCACTCCAAGTGAGTATCATTTAAGCTAATATTGTGGATTAGGGTTGTGTGTATGTAGTCTGTACACTCGAACCAAACTTCTGCACAGCAGGCAGCTGTGTCTCATTCTCCATTTATTACACTCATGGGGTCTCAGTGAGTAGAATTGATAGCCACTGTTAAAAATCATCTCTTTACTAGAATTGATTTTTATCTCAGCATTTAACAGTATGTCAAATATCTGACCTGATACCTAATAAGAGCCATATTAGACAAAGTAAGTACACTCCAGAACTGCAGAGATTGACAGAAAATGATGAAGAGTGTCGGTGTAGAAATGCTTCCTTATCTCCAAGAATCCAGTTTGCATGGCTTTATTGACTTGTTAAAGTCACAGTTCTCAGTTCGGAGACTTCTCAACTGCAACATGCAGCTGATTAACACAGGTTCATAAATAGTTTATTTCTGGGGAAAGGAGAAGAGCTACCTCAACATATGCTTGTAAAGATGCTTCTTAATTTACAGTGGAGTTATATCTTGATGTATGCCCAGTGTATGTTGAAGACACTGTAAGTTAAAATTTATTTAATATGCCTAAATTAACATGATAGCTAGCATAGGGCTAGCCTGCAAAAGGCTTAAAATTCAAATTGAAAACACAGGTGTTTGTTTTTTTTTTAACTGAATGTGCATCACTTCTGTTTCATTATAAAGTAAAAAAATCATGTAAATCAGTCAAAACTTACTGCCATCTTGAAATGAAAGCCATATCCTGATTTCAGAAACACTTTAGTATCAAACACTAAGAAAAATCTGTACTTGTCACCAATTTTCATGGTACTTCAAGTAAACATTATTTTCTCTTTACTGTTTCAGCTTTTTGTCTCTGCGTAATAGATTCTCAGGTTCCATTGTAGGAAGTCATCCTCTCTTATTAGCTATAGACCACTGGGACTCCATGTCATCCAGGTGTCTGGTTCTCCCTTCATAAAGTCGCAGGCACCTGACTCAAGCTGACCCTTTCAGATGTGTAAACAGTGACCAGAATGTCAGGCACCAGGCCACAGATGGAGCTGGCTCACTCCAGACGTGAGTGAGGTGAGACCGTCCAGATCTTCTGCTGCACAGTCAGTCTCTATTCATCACAGCAGGGTCTGAAGCAGGACAGTGCTCTTGGCTATTAGGGAAGCTAGAGTTCAAACTTGCAGCCTGAAGTCTATAGACCTAGTCTACAAATGGATGCCTGGAAGTTGACAAACATGATATAATTTAATATATGCAAATAAATGAATTTTTCTGATGAGATGATCTCATATTCTCAAAGTGGATCTAATGGCCAAAAAAGGGTTAAAGATAATTGATCTCAGAGCAGAGGTTCTTAACCAGGATCTATAGGTGGGGAACTTGATTGGGGAAAATTGTATTTTGGTTTTCACTGACTTCCATGTTCCCTTAATTATAAATGTAAGCAACAAACACCAGTATTATTAGCTATTCCTGTGACTTTGCCACTAATAAAAATCAAATATTTTCAAACCACATTATACTGTTACAGATATCTCAAGATATAATTTACACCTCTCACTACTTTAAAATTACGGTGTTATTATGCCCACAGCTAGACGTTATTATTCAGTGTGTTAATAAAGAATAAAGCATATATGTTACTTGATCACCAAATACTTTAATATTGTAGAACTGCATCTTGACATAATTGGCTTCTTTGTAATCTATATTTTTCATTTTATTCTGAAAAGAGTCCTAAGAGTTCCAAGAAAACAATAATTCAAGATGGTTAAAAGCCTCTTTAAAGAAATCTTGGCAGCACCAGGTATCCTAGTCCTACCTATATTGTACCTATATTGGTTCTACAAAGTTAGGTTCTCTTGATAGTTGCCTCCTTTCATCTTGACTCCTAGCATTACAGCTTCCAAAATCTTCCAAAGCAGAAGTTGTCAAAGGTTCAGAGAAACAAACTTCTGGGTACCATGAGATCAAGGGGGCTTGGGAGAGAAGGAGAGAGGAACAGATTCAGAATAGGTAAAGACAGAGAGACAGAGAACAGATAAGTAGTTGTAAGAGTTTTAGGGAAGGCATTAATGGCAAACTTTTCAAAGCTTTGAATAATACAAATAATACAATAATACAAACAACCTGCTGGTATCCAGCACCACTGGTCAAAGAGAAGAAAGAAATAGGAAGTTACTGCTTCATGGGGGGATTCACCTCTTACTGGGTTCAGGATTTCCTTCTGGGACCATGGAAGTGTTTTGGAACTAGACAGAGGTGATGATGGTGCAGCTCTGGGAATATATTAAATAGCATTGAATTGTACAATATAGAAGAGTAATTTTAATGGATGATTTCCATCTCAATAAAACATAAAGTAATAAATAAGTAATCGAAGACTTCATAACAAATTCTCCTGGGAAATTTTCAAGGTCTCATTTAGGGGAATAAAAGAACAACATCACAGTTTAATGGTATTCTGTTTCTCTCTTTCCCCATCAGCCCACCCTCCCCTCAAGTTGCTCATGTGCACTGCAATTTCAGATCACTTATGAAATTGCTAATGTGTACTTTAGCCTACACATTAAATTGTGGTTTGCACTTATGCATATTAAAATACAACACTAAATACTCATCTGACAAGCTATATATTTTAAACTTCAAACCAGGTTTTATTGTGCCTGGATGCATTTTTAATATATCCACTAAATTTCAGCTAGACTGAGGAATGGCTGGCAAAGATGACTGACAGGGGGAAGGGGAACAATCTCATTTGATCCCACACATTTTACCCCTGGTTGGGGTGTTTAAGGGTTGGCAGCCCTGCTGTCTGCTGGATGAGAAGCTTTCGGGAAAAGATTTCAAACATGATCTCACTGCCTGGCACAGGGGCGGAGAGATCATTGAAAAGCATCTTGTTCTGGGAACTTGCCGCACACCCAAGACCTCTTGTGGCCCTTTAGCATGTACAGTCCTTGCCAGTCTCCCCAGAGCAGGTTGAGCTAACCTTTCTCTGCCTCCTCTCACATTCTTCTCTGTCATTCCCTCTACTACAGTCATGAAGTTGACTTTCCTGCTTCCAAAAGCAGCAGCTTCACACAGCCTGCTGTATAGTGTCTGACTACCTCAGCCTAAGAAGGAAGAAGTGGCATTTTTTGAGCCTGAGTAGTACCATGCTTACAGATCAAGTATCCTGTTTAACTTTACGAACAGTACCACAAGGCCTATCATGGCCTTTTGAGGGATGAAGAAACAAAGTTTAGGACCATGTAAATTCACATGTTACTCAAACCTTCATCACATTTCGCTTCTCCTCCCTTTCCAGTCTTTTCTCCACCATTGCTCTACCGTGTTTCCACGGAGCAAGCCACCCTGTGTCCATCCTGTGCATGAAGTACCTCCACCCAGAATGCCTCACCCTGCCTGCTTCAAACACACCCTTTCCTTAAGATTTGGCTCCCATCCCTTCTTCAGAAGCCTTCAGACCCAAGCTCTCTCTCCTGCTCTCTGAATTTCTATTTATATGTAGAAGTATCACCGGGCATGAAACAGTGTCTGCCTCCTTATAAACAACAAAGTCTCTGCAGACAGGGACTGTATCATACTCTTCTTTGTTTTTACTGCAATATCCAGTGGGATCGAGAGATAGAAGCTGCTTGATCCTCTCAATCAGCAAGAAATTGATTTTTCTCTTCAAACCAAAGCATCAGTCCCTTTTCCCAGTGTCTGTACTTCTCTTTTCCTTCCAGCAAGGTGTGATAGGGCTCCCAGCATTCTCTCCAGCCTGCCAGATGGGCCTGCTCATGCAGGGCTACCTTTCTACTATACCATCTCTCCTGAATTCAACTTGCTCCCTATCTAGCTAGAAGATGAAAAGGCTCTTTATTTTCTTTGCGAGCCGAATGGCATCATTTTTGGGTGAGGACTCTGGGAAATGTCCTGACAAGTGAAGTATGGGTGCTCATGTGGAGAGGGAGTAGGTTGTGTCCTGGTTCTAGATGTCTGATGGCCCCTGCGAAGATCATATGAGGGCTGTTGGCAGTAGAAAGGGCCTCAGTGACATTAACCACCCGCAAGAAAGGACAGGGCCCACAGGATGGGGGACGGGGTGAAAGAAAGAGGTGCCCACAGGATGTCATGGATAATATAAATTTCAGAGGTGTCCTATCCCAGTGCCGCTAACTTTTCCATTTCTCGACTTCTCCTGTTTTTTTTTCCCATAATTCTTAGATAATGTTCTAAGATACTGTTCTACATGATGTGCTTAACTAATAATTTGTAATAAAACTTTATATTTTTTCTCTTTTTCTATCTTTCCTTCTCTCACAACTTGTGTAACTGCTTTTTAAACTGTGTGACAGAGAAGAAAACAGATTAATTAATAAGATGTCTAGCCCCTGTTTCCTAAAAATGTCTGCCCTTTAAAGATCTAAGACAAAACTCGTGGAGTTTATGAAACAGGTTGAGGGAAAGGGTATTGTCTGACTAGCCTGAACACATTAAATAAAATATGATGAGGAGAGAACATTAGACAGATTTTTCTGGGCCAAGGCCAAAGAAAAAGTGAGTAGGATTCCAGACAGCAGTGGTTGTGAGCTCAAATGTATTCAAAGGATGAAGAAAGCACTATGAATGAGGATATGATTAAACTGTTAGAGAGACAAGAGGAAGTGTAAATATCTGAGGTTACATTCTCTAAGTGCAATCATTTTTTTAATAAAATATTTAAACACTATGCTGGTCAAATAAACTAAACACATCCAGATCAACTGAAAGTCTCAGAATTTAGCTAGTTGTAGTTTTATAAAAATTTTTGTACACAAGTAAGAAATAAAAGCTGTGGAGAGCCACAAGTTCCAAACAAGCTCTGTAGACAGTGGAACGAACTCCCGGTAAACCAATTACCTAACAGCAAGGGAGGCATCTTCCCTTGTCAGATGTCTTGGTAATGCAACAGACCCTGGAACTGTAATCCAGTCCCTGGGCTCAGAAAGGGGCAGAGAAAGTACAAGAACAGCTTAAGAAGATGTTTTCGAGCTATGAGCTCAAGGGATAGGGAAAATTAGGTTGCTTTATAAAAAATTAAAGAACTACAATATTTGTGTAGAGTCAGATTTGCTCTAACTGCAAACACTGAAGGATACATATGGATCGATACAATTCTTTACATATTTACTACATTCTTTATATATATCTGCTCTGCATGTATGTGTCTTTTACATAGGAAGTAGGTTGAGTTGTGCTTCAATCTGTCTGCCCAGTATGAGGCTCTATAAACAGGAAATATTATAAACTAAGAAAATGGATACTTCCAAAGTTGGTGGTCCTGGGAATCAATGGATCAGGAAGTAAAGAATTAAAAGGCATGTCTTAGACTGGGTAAGGAAAAATGTCTTCCTTTCTTTAGTTATAGATTTCTTACACTCAGGCTCCTGAAAGTTTAGTAAGATTTGAATGTGCTTCTCAGTGGGATGATGAGGAGGAAATGAAATTAGCTCTTGCCATTCAGAGGTGGACAAAAAGGCAAATCTGCTTGGTCTCCCCAAGGATGGATAGGTACAAGTGATTAGAAGGACCATGTCTATCAACCAGTATTGTTATAAATCTTATGAATTATTCTCTTATATTAGCCCCAAACCCCTGACTTAAGCAGTTGTTCTAGAAGATATTAAGGTGAGTCTTAGCTTGGCATGGTAGTAATCCCAGCTACTTGGGAGGGTGAGGCAGGAGGATGACAAATTTGAGCCAAAAATGGACAACTTATCATGATTGATTAGAAAATTTAAAAAAGGAGTTGGAGTTAGGCCCTGAGTTCAATTCCGAGTAGCGAAGAAAGAAAGAAGAGGGAGCAGAGTACAGAAATGAAATGAAGGAAAGGGAAGAGGAGGAGAGAGTAATGGGAGGGGAGATGAAGAAAGGAGAGCAAAAGAGAGGAAAGAGAAGAGGAGAAGAGAAAGACAATGGTATCTTGGCTCATCTTTAGCCTAGAGAAGTAAAAGACTTTGGTACCACCAAAAGGGACTATGGAGTGGAAGCAGAAATCAAAGACCTTCCCCAAAAGCAGACCCTGGAGGAACAAGGGCAAGTGTTAAGGGCATTGTAGAAATCCTTCTTCAACTGGCCACTTTGGGGGATGCCATGTGTTTTTTTGTTTGTTTGTTTGTTTTCAAACTAACTGGTGAAATCCTCCATTACACACTACCAAATTCTGGAGGATAAGTAAGACAGTCTTGATTCTGCAGAAAAATGAGCACACTAGTATGGCTGGGAACCTCAGTATGAAGTATCCTAAAAAGAAACTGAGTGTGTTTCTGAAGAATGAGAATCATCTCCCCCATATATAGAAAAAATCAGCAAAGATCTGAGAAGAGTTTCGAAGGATGAGTAGAATGCTGGTGGCAAAGGTATGGCTGGGAGTATGCTCCAGGTGGAGCAAGGAACAGGTCTAAAAGTGGGGGCCCAACAGAGCACCCTCTGCTCAGTGCCATTTGGCTGCATTCCCAAAGCACGAGAGAAGCTGAGCCTGAAGGAAACGCTGGGTCACACCATGGCAGGCCAAATCCAAAGGAAAGAGAATCAGATGAGAAAGGGGAGCTGTACAGTTTACGATTTCTTAGCCACAAACAATTTCAAGTAGTTCAAAAAAAATTAAAATTGATGATAAAATACTGAAGGTTTTCAGCTGGAAGAAGAATAAGTTCTGGAGATCTAATATACACCATAGTGACTATAGCTAAAATAATGAACCACATGCTAGCACTTTGGCAAGATAGTAGATCACGTGTATTCTTACCACACAGACAAAAAAAAATGACTATGAGGTGTGATTAGTATGACAGTTAGCTTTGATTTTAGTAATCATACACACTTTGAGTTTATACTTTACTAGTTTTGTCAGGTATACCTCAGGGTAGTTTAAAATATATTGATTAATTTGGGCAAAAAAATTAAGATATTGAGTAATTTGCAAGAACTCTGAATGGACAGGTTATGAAACTTAGAGACTGATTAGCTAAATCTCCCCATATGTCAATTCTACAAAACTCACATTTGCCCCAGTCAGGCACTAGATACTCCATTTCCATCTACAGAAAATAGAAACTATTCCTGATGGCTCCCTGAATCTACTTTTGCCCAGAAGAATCTACTGACAGAGAAAAGTCATGTGTCTATGTTCTGGGTACAAAGGAAACTGAGAAAGTGAATTTCTGGCACCTGCTTTAGGAAGGCAAAACTCCTAATGTACTTAGTATCCAAAAAGTAGAGAGGCTTTCAGAAGATGCTGGCCAGCCATGAAAGGTAGGAAATGTCATTACAGTTACCAGTAAAGCTTTTTAAAAAGGAGAATAAACATAGTCTAAATACATGATAAATTATCAGTAGAACGGGTTATACCTACGTATTTTCTGGGAAGACACATCCCATCGGGGGAAGGGCAAGTAAGACCAGAATCAAACTTCACAGAAGATTAATTGTCACTTTGGGGACATTTTTACAGACCACATAATCAGAAGAGAAGGAAAAGTAAGGCAGGTGTAGGGTCGGAAAGCAAGAAAGGAGAGTAGGGAGGGGACACTGGAAGCATTTGATATGAGTTATCCTGACCAGCATGCTGAGATAGACATGTGCAAGCTGGGCCTAGCTACCATCAGAAATGGCAACCAGCCTGTGCTGGGCAGAGAGGAGAGTTTAGACAGGTGATTGGTACAAAGTAGAGCCACACACAAGATAAAGGAGAGGCAGCGAAGAGCTACTCAGGGCATGAAGTAGAAATGATGCGTATCAGAGGTTCTCACTGTTGGACAAAGCTCCAACTCAGCCTTTGGGAGAAGAGTAGCAGTGGTCCTAAGCAAGCAGAGGGACTGGGGGCCTGAGCAATTTCTCCACAGGGACCCGCAGTTATGAGGGTGGATTGAGAATCAGAAACGAGGTAGAGGAATATCCAGTTGTAAAAGAAAAATCAGTCTCACAGATAGATGCACCCAATTTCCATTTGTCTGTTTGCTTTTTTTTTTTTTTTTTTTTTTGTATGGTGGTAAAATGCATGTATAATAAAGTATCATTTTGTCCAATTTAAAGTCTACAATTTAGTGGCATTAAGTACATTCACAGTGTTGTGTGACCATGGCCACTACCTACTCCCAGAACATTTCCATTATCCCAAATGGAAACTTCACACCTGTTAAGCAGCCACCTCTCCATTCCCTCCTCCCCACTGGTCTCAAGTGAAAATTAATCTGTTTACTGTAGATGTTTCATATTTATGTGAAATCATACCGTGCATGTGACTTTCTGTGTCTAGTTTCTTGTGTCCAGCACAACATTTTTGAGGTTTCTCTTGTTTCAGCATAAGATGTTTCATTTTGTGTGTCAACTGACTGGCCACAGGAAAACCAGATATTTGGTTAACTGTCATACAAAAGTGTTTCTGGGAGGGTGTTTCTGGATGAAATTGACATTCTGAGCAAAGATTGTCTTTCCCAGTGTTGGTGCTCCTCATCCAATCCACCAAAAGACTGAATATAAGACTGAGTGAAGCAGAATTTATTCTCTGGCTTGCTCTGCCTAGGTTGAAATATGAGTTTTCTCCTGCCTTCGGGATTGGGTTCGGACTAAAAACTCCTACCATCAGCCCTCAGCTTTCCTGGTTCTCAGGCTTTTGGTCTAAAACTATACTATTGACTCTCATGCGTCTCCAGCTTCTCTCCCTCCATCTACTGTTTTTCTGGAGAAGCCTGACTAATACAGTAGTGTGTATGACTCACTACTTACTCCCTTAAAGGCTGAATGCTATCCCATTGTGCGGACACAGTTTTGTGTACCTGTTCAGTATTGGAGGGACATTTGGGTTGTTTCCATCATTCAGCAGTTTTTAGTCTGGTTCTCCCACTCACTGTGCAGTATGCAGATTTGATTTCATCAAGTCATTTACCTTCTCTGGGCATTTGTGTCATCCCATATAAAATTATTATGAGTATTAAATGAGTTAAAGATGTAAATGCCTGACTCAGAGGCAATCAACAAGTTGGTTCCATTTCCTGGAATTGGACCCCAGATCAGACTGAGCCCAGAAATATCACTAATTTGCCAGGGGTCAAAGGTCCTTAAATTTCCCATCAAATCATAACTGGGCTCAAGGAGGATAGATGCCTGCAGCTAGAGAACAAGAGGCCAGAGTTTTGAGGGAAGAAAATAAAACTCTTCCTCATTCGCCTCTCTTCCTAATGAACATGCTTAGGAAATGGGGATTCAGAATCAGAGTTCCACACATGGCCATGTGTCTATTTCAAAATGCCTTAGGCCAGTCAATATTTTTAGGAAATGTCTCACATCTAAACTTGATGAATATCATTTATTTTACAAATATATGAAAGACAGGTATATGCTACCATTGTGCCTTATCATAAAAATAAGTCTTCAGGTTTATGTATAACTTTTGCCCAGATTAGCTTATGGCATGCACGCCCAGTCTATAAAACCTACTGGGAAAAATACCTGTCATTCTCTAAATCATAGCCGTTTCTGAAGTTTACACTTGCACGCATTTTTAACATCCTACAGCTATGATGTCTCTCTCTTAGGCGTTATAAAAGGTTACAAATAGAAAATACTCAAAGTGAAATGGGGTGAAGGGATAAATAACAAGGGGAAAAAATAATGAGATTATAACAAAAAAGAAAGGAAACAAAGTTATGTATATAGGGAGCAGGGGTGGTAGGGTGGGTAGGGCGATGGGAAAAAATGAGAATTAAGTTGTGTCATATACTGGTACAAATTCTCATTGTTGAGTGCAATCATGATGTGTATATGTAACGTACCAATAAAGATTTCAACTTTAAAAATAAGGTTACATGAGCAGTGAGTTTAAATGTACTGAGTCTTCCCCGATGAAGGCACAAAGGCAGGATAGCTTCCTCTACATTCAGGGGTAATCAATTCAGGAACGCTGGCCTGGGGGCCGGAAGCCCCTGGTTCATGCTCCAGTAAGGCCTTGATATGACTTTTAATTCTCTGAGCCTCAGTTTCTTCATCCATATAAACCATTCATTCAGGGGCACTTGCTGGAGACCACAAGGGCTGCACATATGTCAGATTCTTGGGTGCACTGCTGAGAAGACTTGTACCACCTACTCACTGACTGCCAAGAAAATAACAACACACACATGCTTATTAGGTACCAAACATTGTTCTTTAGCTTTAAATAGGCTCATTAGATCCTTCTAATAATTTTTGTGGTAGATAATATTTTATATGATCTGAATGTTTGTATTCCCTCAAACTCCCAGGTGGAAATCCTACTCCACAAGGTGAGGATATTACAAGGAAGGGCTTTGGTGATGTGATTAGGTCACAGGGCCTACGTACAGGATTGATGTCTTCATACCAGAAGCCCAGGAGAGACCCTAGCTCCTCTGCTGTGTGAAGTTGCAATGAGAAGGTAGCCATCTTTAAAGAAGCAGGCCCTTATAGACACTGAATCTGCCAGCATCTGGATCCTGAACCTTGCAGCCCCTAAAACTGTGACAAAGAAACTTCTGTTGTTCATAACCCGCCCAGTCTATGGTATTTGTTATAGCAGCTGGATCAGACTGAGACAGTATTATTATGGAAACTACAGTTATTTCCATTTAAAGGTGAGGGCACTAAAGCACAGAGTGTTTCATTGACTTATTACAGGAAGTAATTACAAACAAACTTAGGTGTCCTGAGTTTGTAGAGTCTACAAAATTATCACAATGTTGTGACACTTATATACTGGACTTTTCAAAGAACACAGGGACATAGACCAGACCAATTAATTTTATTTGAATAAAATTAGAGATGATAATAATCAGGTGGGATTTTGTATCTTGGCCAAGAAAACTATGCAGGATTTACCAGACAAGAATGAAAGAGAGAAACAACCAGAGAGACCAGCAAGGGTGAAGGTCTGGATATGTGGCAGAGTTAGAAACCTCAAAGAAGATTCCATTGAAAAGAGCCAGGCCACACAGGCAACAATGCTGAATGAGGGCACAGACCACTCTAAAATTCCTCTGACTTCTTAATCCTGTCATTTACCTCAAACTGCTATCTAGAACACTTAAAGATATGAAGTGCTTGTCTATATGTAAACAATCATGCTGAGGGTCAGGAAACCAATACCTCTGTCTTTACCACCTAATACGACTGTCATTTAGCCAGTTCATATAATGTGTGATATATTTCACTATGCATATTTTAAATACTTGATATTACTGAACAAACATGTTGAACATTAATTCAGTGCACAGTATTCTTTTTGTTCTATTGCACTACCTTTTAGTAAAAAAGCTCCTAGGATCTGCCCTGCTTCCAGATCATTACTTCAAGCACAAAATCTGTCCTTGTTAGCACAATATTTATCACGGTCTCCCATTTGCAGAGTACACTTCAGTCTCATCTCCTTCCGCTCCTCCTCTGCCATCCTCATTCCATCCAGCCCAAGCACCAGCCCACATGACACCGCTCCTCACCTGAGAATATGCACTTGCTGCTGAAGTGTCAGCCTTCTGGACAGTCCCAGAAGTGTGTAACACCTTCTCCGCATAGCTGTCTGTCCTAACTGTGAGCTAGTGCTCACTTTTACTGTGCAGCTAACTCTAAAACACGGGGATGTCTTCCTGAGGTTCGTGAGAGCCTGCTTCTCAAGATTAAAGAGCCAACAAATGTGCAAGGAAGTGGTGACTATGAAAGCCAGGCCTATCAAGTCGTAAATATTGATACGGTTAGCGCTGGGGATTTAGCTCAATGGTTCCAGCGCCTGTCTTGCAAGTGCAAGGGCCGGGTTCGATCCCCGGGTAACCACATACAATACTGGGTTTGGAGAATCACACTCAGCAGTAATCAGTACCACATACCACAGTGCCGGGCTTGGTGGCTCATGTCTGTAATCCCAGCACTCAGGAGGCAGGCAGAGGCAGGAGGATTGCTGTGGTATGAGTTTAAGGCTGAGCTCAGGACGAGCCTGAACTACAAAGCAAGATTCTGTCTCAAAAAAAAAAAAAAAGTTTGATATGGTTAGGTGGCCACTACTTACAAGAAATATATTGGGATTTTTAAATAATAAAGTACTATATATTCTTAAGAATTTATAATTTCAGGGCTGGGGATTTAGTTCAGTGGTTCCAGCACCTGCCTTGTGAGTGTAAGGTCCTGAGTTTGATCCCTAGTAACCACATACCACAATGCTGGACATGTTGACTCACACCCACTAGCAATCAGTGCCACATACCACAGTGCTGAGCATGGTGACTCCTGCTTGTAATCCCAGCACACTGGAGGCAGAGACAGGAGGATTGCTGAGTTCGATGCTGAGTTCAGGACCAGCCTGAACTACAAAGCAAGGCCCTGTCTCAAAAAAACAAACAAAAAAAAAGATTCATAATTTTATTAAATACTGTTGAACTCTGTTTAGTACATTACAGAGTTCACAAAACATTCTAACTTAAAAAATAAACATGTCCATGGAAGACTACAATAAGTTCTTATCAGCAAGAGGGACATTGTAATTGAAGGAAGCTGCTTATATTAGGTGGTCAAGGGGAACCTGTCCGACAAGGTGCTATTAGAGCTCCCACCTCATGGACGTTCGTGAGCCAGCGATGAGAAGAGCTGCAGCAAGAGCAGCCCAGGCCGAGGGAGAGCAAGCGCGAAGGCCCAGAGAGGGAAAGCCCTGGGGTTATTTGAAAAAAAGAAGCAAGATGTGGCTGCTGTCTAAATTAGAGAGGAGGTGAGATAGGTGTCACAAAACTTAGCAATTTAGGGAGAATCTATCTCAAAAAAGAAAATTTAAAAGACTGGGATGCACCCCAGTGTAAAGGCCCTGAGTTCACTCCCTAGTTTTGGAAAAAAAGAAAAAGACATTAAATGACCAGATCTCTGGGAGGCTGATTGCAGGACAACTGTCAAGTTCAAGTACAGCCTGGGCAACTTAGAAATGTAGCAAAACCATGTCTCAAAATAAAAGACAAATAACAATAAGAGGGCTGGGGATATAATTTGGTATAATGTATTTCATTCCCCAGTACCACACACACACACACATACACACACACACACATACACTGATTAAAGAAGATAGAATATCTAAAGTGACTCAGTAGATTCTATCAGTCCATCATCATCATCATCATACCAGTGTAGAGAGGACATAGGCAGGTCACTGAAGCCAATAATCAAAAACTTAGCATTTTATCTAAAAAAGAATTGCAAGTTATTGATGGGCTTTCAGCATGTAAGCAACATGGTCTGATTTATTGTTTTAAAACATTCCCTGACTCTCCATTAGAGGGGCTAAAGTAGGATACAGAAGACATATGAAATGAGTCAAGAAGCCTCTAAAATAATGTGGACAGGAGCTTAGCATAAAATGTTTAAACACGCTTCTCTTACTTTGACCTTAACACAGTTTATAAAAATGAAGATGTAGAACATGGAAATATGTTTTTGAGCCTATAATATACTTCCAACAGAAGTTTGTGTATGTTGCAATGTTGTGTTTACTCATGGACAAATTTATGTTGTTCTCCAAGAATTTCATAGGGATGTTTTCCAACACCTATAACCAATTCTCAGAATCTCGGAGCCCCATATAGATATCCTACAATTCAATTAATTTCTGACACCACATGAACTTAACATCAGATCCCAGCAGTTTAAGGGATCCATCCCACAAACAGCCCCCACTTCAGACACTAGTCAAAGTCTCAGAGAAGCTACATTTCCAATTGTCTAGATAAAACTTAGTTGCTCCAGCAACCTGCTTCTTGTATCTGCTAATTTGATAGAACAACACACAGAACCAAGATGTAAAATTACTTATCATTATCCATCACTATAGAAAAAAGCCTAGGAGCAGCCCGGGAAAGATCCACATAGTGAGAAAAGGGGAAGTGGGTTTCACACCCTCACTCCATGCTCCACATTCCCAGCAGCTCTACATGTTCATCAACCTGGAAGTTCCTCAAGCTGTATCATTCAGGAATTTTCCTAAAGATCACAGACATTATCTGTTATTAGCACAGTCTCCAGTCCCTCACCCCTCCCCAGAGATTAAGGCTTTGGTGTTTGTTTGTTTTTGAAACAGGGTCCGCTTTTGTAGTTCAGTTTGGCCCTCAGCTCAGCCTTGAACACACAGCAATCCTCCTGCCTCTGCCTCCCAAGTGCTGGGATTATAGGCATGAGCCGCCATGCCCAGCACTGTGGTATGTGGTTCTGATTGCTAGTGGGCGTGAGTCTGCATGCCCAGCATTGTTGTATGTGGTTCCTGAGGATTGAATCTGGACCCTTGCACTTGCAAGAGAGGCGCCAGAACTACTGAGCTAAATCCCCGGCTCCAAGCTTTGGTTTTACTAGCGACCACCCCTACCCCATTCTGAAGCTACCTACAGACCTACCATGAGTTGGCCATTAGAACAAACACTCCTCTAACTTAGCAAATTCCAAGGAATTTTGGTCTCTCTGTCAGAAATCACAAAGACCAAATGTATAAATTTTAATTTTAATTATATGACACCTACTATTGGACTAACTACAAAAGTTTTTCAGAGAATAATATACTAGTACATTGCATTTAGAATCAAATACATGGATTAATCAAGAGTGTGTTAATAGTTGGTAAACAACTAGATCTGCTAGAATGGCATATGTCATAAAAGGTAGATTTTGTCATTTTGTAATGCATCATCAGCTTCCCTGAGCATTAGCCTCATAGTATTATGGGTTCTCAAAGACACAGGTGATTTTGTTTTGTGGTGGAAAATGCTTGGTATAATTCCTGGAGCATAATAAAGGTTCAATAATGATTTCCCAAGTTAATACGAGGACACACAGCAGTAAGAAATGGTCCTTACGCTCAGTGAGTTGATATTCCATTTGGAAAGAAAATAGAGATATGGACACTTGAATAATAATTCTTTCCTCAAACCCTCATGAGAGAGAAGCACAAGATGTGGCCAAAGTTCTTAGACTTGAAGTTATCCTGGGCTCTGAGGGCACACACTGTATGTTTCACCTTTTCCTGCTTGCCTTTCTTTCTCTACAAAGGGCAGTTTTAATAAATAGGTAATCCACCTGAGTACTTAGAACAGTGCTCAAATGCTATCAATTTGAACCCCAAAGAGAATATAGTATATTCCCTGAATAGCACTGGTATCAAGACCAGTGTTTGAGCTAATAAGAAACAAGATTAATAATGAGATGATGGAATGCCTGTGGGATTTGGCATCCTGTGAACCTCGAGGCTCACAGGCTTAGCTTCTCCCCAGCAGAGAGGTCTTCAGACCTCAAAAGAGCCACTCGCATTGGCAGCTCCTATTATGACACCAGGGCCTTGGCTGTGTCCACTGTGGATCCTGGCTGTGGGGTGGCAGCCTGAGAATGAGCCAAAATATGGCTGAGGCAGGACCACGTCCAAAAAGTCAGTTACTCTGCTCTTGGATGGAGGAAGGTTTAGTGGCCTCTACTGCCAATTTCAGCTGGGCCCTGGCTATGTGCTGGCAGCCAGCCTCTGGGGAAATGTGACCTCTTGTTGTATATTCCATGAAGGTTCATCTCCAGAGCTCGTTTTTGGCCTCTTCCAGGGGCTAGTGTGAGAAATGAATAGTAGCTGCTTCATGCAGAGATGGATTCATTAACCTGGATTCTACCCAAGTGACTTAGTGATGCCTGCCTCACTTCTCATCTCTATCCAACAACGACGTGGTGCCTCCCGGCTCTTTCCTTTGCTGTCATGGCAATAGCATGGATTTAAAATGATAAAAACACTACATAGAACCAAATCAGCATTCTTCCCTCTCATTCCCATTCCAAACTACCATAGGCATGCCACACTGGAGAAAATCCAACCAAAGAAACCAAGGGTACTCAGCCATTGACACAATTAGATTCTTCAAGGGCACTTCAATCATCTCTGTCATATTTATAGAGCACAACATTTTTATATAAAGCAGCCTACAATTATGGGACTGTCCGCCATTTCTAATGCTATCCAAAATCTAGTTCATGACATAAACTGTTGCTCTTCTTCTCAGTTGTCTGCTTCTTCTTTCTATTTATATAATGCATTTACTTACATACATTATGAAGTATCATATAGTTTACCTTTTTTATGGGGAAGCAGAATATCTTGGTGAGTAAAGCCAGATGACAGAGTCTAATGCCTGGGATGGAACGCCAGCTTTGACACTTAATAATGAACCTAGAACAAATCATATCATCTCTCTGTACCCATATTTACAGAATATGGGACTGGGGAGATTAAATATTTGCCATGGTTCTCTAGTCTGAAAATAAGAGTAGTTGCCTCCTTATATGTAAAATCAGAATAAATTTAGCTTTTAGGAAGTAATGATGAGAACATACAAGTAAAATACTTCAATGAGCATTTGAAGTGCAGTCTGTGCTTGATGAATATCTGCCAGTAATGTTTTTAAGCTCGAAGCCAGTGGCCATTTACTCACATATTGACTGCTTCCACTGTTTAAGTCTACTGGTTATATATATATATAAAACAGATATTTAGTTCACTAATTTATCAAACATTTTTATGGAAAAGTTAAGTGTTTAAATTTTTGAGGATGTTTTAGGGTTCTTTGGAGAAACAAAACCAATAGGATAGATTAGGTAAGCGGTAGATAGATAGACACATAGAAAAATACACCTGTTATGGGAATTGGCTTATCTGATTAAAGGGTCCAAGAAAATCCATGATCTGCTGTACAAGGTAGAGAACCTAGAAAGCTGGAGGTTTAATTTAGACTGAGTCCAAAGTCCTGAGCGCTAAGAAGCCAATAGTGTAAGTTCTAATCCAGAAGCAAAGCGTCAGTGCCAAAGTCCATGGCAGATGAAAAAGGGTGACCCTATTTACCCAGAGAAAGCAGATTGGCCTTTCCTCACTTTCTGGTTCTAGGTGATGTCTCAACAGACCGGAGATGCCCACATACATGCACGGGTGACAAACATCTTCTCCAATTAGTGTACTGAATCAGATGCTAATCTCTTTCAGGAAAAGCACCATAGATACACTAGGAAGCAATGTTTTAATGGATGGCTGAGCATCTACTAGCCTAGCCAAACCGACATGTAAAATCAACTATTACAGTGATGGTAAAAATAATATCAAGTCAAGTATGGTAGCACACACCTAGAGTCCCAGCTACTAGAAGGCCAAGACAGAAGGATCACTTGAGCCAGGAATTCAGCACAGGTCTGGATAACACAGCAAGATCTTATCTCAAAGGAAAAAATATTTAATAGTAGCCTTTAATAGTTATGTTGTTCTTTCTGTGTACTGAGCTCTATACTCAGCTATTTACACACATTACTTCATTTAATCTTTATAATTAATGGACATCAAAGCCTGCAGCTAGACTGGTGCTAAATCAAAATTAAAATTTTCACATTCCTAAAACAAAGGACACTGGAAAGCAGTTTTCTTTTAAAGATATTTCCATTTAAAGAAGTTTATCTTTTTGACTGGGAATTTAGCTGAGTGGCAGCATGCCTACCTTGCCAGCAAAAGAGGCCGAGCTTACTCTCTGGTATTGCAAAAAAAAAGAAAGAAATTTATCTTTTCTACTTTTTAATGTTAAGTACTGTTTCTCTTTTGGTGATACTAGATGATAGTTCCTTATTTTGAATATTTTTATTTGGTAAAAATACCAGCTCTAATTAGTTTATAGACTTTGTTCTTGGTGCAATAAGTCTAAAATTGGTGCCATACCGCAACTCTGTTACATATATATATTGTTCTTTGTATATTTTCAAATGTCGGGGCCAGGTAACCTAGCTCAATGGTTCCGCCACCTGTCTTGCAAGTGCAAAGGCCAGGGTTCAATCCCCAGGTAACCACATACAATACTGGGTGTGGAGACTCACACCCAACAGCAATCAGTATCACATACCACAGTGCCGGGCATGGTGGCTCAATTGTCAACCCAAAGCTTAAAGATGTTATATGACTTTCTCAAAGTCACTCAGCTCATAAAAAGCCAGAACTCCAGCATGACCCCATCCAGTCGTAAGTCCTTAATAATATTATTTATTAAGAACCTACTGTATTTGGAAACATATCTCATTTTATTCTCTCAGTTGTCCTACTGGAAAGAGTGATTCCCATTTTACAGAATATGGGACTGGGGAGATTAAATATTTGCCATGGTTCTCTAGTCTGAAAATAAGAGCAGACTTGCCGCACAGAACTCTCCCACTGTTCCCTTTGCACCTGCTATGCGCTGAAGGGAGCGTAAGCCTGTCGAGGGGGCTGGAAAACATGCTCTGGCCCCACGGGGCTCATGGTGTCTTCAGAGAGTGCAATCTCCTCAACAGGGCAGCAAGGATCTCTGTACTGGGGCACATCTAATTCTACGGACACTAAGGAGTACGTTAACCCTGAGGACTATGAAAACATTTCTCACATTTTAATATCTTTTTTTATTGTTTTAAAGGAATCCCATCTGGAACTGAGGTTTCCAATGACAACTTTTTACAGTCACTTGGTTGGAAATCTTTTCCATCAATAATATATTAAATATGACACTCTGATTCACTTAGTGAGGATTTTCTGGGATTTTTAGGCTGACACATTTGAAGGTTATAAAGATTTTTTAATAATGAAAAGGGAATATTTTAAATCCTGCAGCTTCTCTTGTATTCTGAAGTGACAGAACTTTTCTCCTTGTGCCTTTAACTGTTGCAGTTTGGAATTTTGGCAAAACACTAAAAAGAACTTCATTGTATATCCTCCTCCTAATCTAAGCTGTGCATTTTGATTTTTATCTCATAATTTATAGATCATAAGGCAGAAAAAAATATAGATTAACAGCAAATGAAAGCTACATTATATAGGGTCAAACAAGCAGAAAGGTTGATTTTCAAAATAATTCCCTAAACAGATAGCAGGTGAAAACTCTTCGGGCCAAAACTTTCTGTACAAATCACACAGTGGAGCTAAGTCAGACGTGCTGAGCCCGGACACTCACTGACGTCAGTGCACACTTGGAGTAGGTATCAAAGCTGCTATTGGGCAGACAGCCCTGGCAGTAAAGTTGTGCCCTTGGATTTTGCCTCTGAGGGTTAATGTATCACTGTATTTTCTACAATGTGAGCAGCCAGCTGGCTTCTGACATAGATTCTCAGGAATTGCCAAGGCCTTCTTTGGGGAGAGATATGCTTTCTGGCTTCGCATAGCAGGTACTTCTGCAATTTATAATGTTCTGGGATCTTGTGTTTATTCAAAGTAAATGAGTCACTGACCGAAGGCCTAGAAACAAGGCTTGTAACATCCTACAGATCTCTCTTTTTAAAAAAAGACATTTTGTGGGGCCCAACTC
Organism: Petromus typicus; assembly: GCA_004026965.1. Lineage (NCBI taxonomy): Eukaryota > Metazoa > Chordata > Mammalia > Rodentia > Petromuridae > Petromus > Petromus typicus. Next base: position 2,778 of record PVIR01012958.1, on the reverse strand, counting down.
ACTGCTTAACAAATGCTTAGTGAGGACTCTCTCTCAGTAAGGTTGCAAGACATGTGAAAGAGGCAACAAACATGCATGGTCCAGGCGTGCATCAAACTGAAGACACTGAGGAGAGTTGAGAGCCAGACATTAATCAATCAAATTGATCATGCTAGTGCTTGGGTAATAGTGAATGGAGATAAATACACTCAAGAGGGAAATAAGGTTTTTTAAAAGTGAATAAAGAAGAGACCTGTCTTAGATTGAAGAGTCAGGAGTGAGGAGAGGAAGAAGCAATTTCCAGGCAAAGGAGAGACTGAGAGAAGTTGGCATAGAGAAAGGGGATTTGAGGGTGGGCAGGGCTAGAGCAGGTGGGGAATGAAGGCATAGTGAAGGATTTGATTCACATACTGACTGATGCGAGGTTTGGAGTGTCTTAAGCAAGGGGGGGATGTTATCAGGCCCTGTGGAAAGAGGTCTAACATTAGCATAGAGAACAGGAAATGGGAGGTTGTTAGGCAGCCTGTAGGAAAAGCAACTGGGAAACTATTATGACTGACCACATCATATACTGATGAGGATGTAAAGCAACAGGAAGTCTTATTTATCGCTGCTGAGAATGCAAAATGGCACAGCCACTTTGGAAAATAATTTGACACTTTCTTTTTTTCTTTTTTTTGAGACAGAGTCTCGCTTTGTGGTTCAGGCTGGCCCTGTGCTCAGCCTCCAACTCACATCACAATCCTCCTGCCTCTGCCTCCTGAGTGCTGGGATTACAGGCGTGAGCCACCATGCCCGGCACTGTGGTATGTGGTACTGATTGCTGCTGGGTGTGAGTCTCCACTCCCAGTATTGTATGTGGTTACTGGGGATCAAACCCAGGCCCTTGCGCTTGCAAGACAGGTGCTGGAACCGCTGAGCTAAATCCCAGGCCCAGTTTAACACCTTCTTACACAACTAACTGTACTTTTATGGTGCAACCCAACAATTGCACTCATTAGTATTTACCCAAAGAAGTTGAAAGCCTATGTACACACACCAAAAAAAAAAAACCCTATATTTATAAATGCTCCGTTCATAATTGCCAAAATTATGAATCAACATGTTCTTCCAGAGGTAAATGAATGACTAAGTTGTAGTATGGGTACACAATGGGTTATCATTCAACACTAAAAAATAAATGAGCTATTAAGCCATGCAAAGACATGGAGGAAACTTAAATGTATGTTACTATGTGAAAGAAACCAACGTGGAAATAATCTGATATACTATATGGTTTTAACTAAATGACATTCAGGAAAAAACAGATCTATGGTGAATGTAAAAAGATCAGTGACTGTCAAGCACTGATGTTAGGGGAAATAATGAACAGGAAAGACATGGAAGAATTTCAGGGCAGTGAAACTATTCTGTTATAATAATGAATAAATAATGTCCAAAGCACAAAGCATACAACGTCGAGAGTGCACACCGATGTAAACATGGGCTTTGAGAAATTAAGATGAGTCAGCTGCAGGTTCATCAATTCTAACAAATGTACTACTGTTCATTTGTACTAACAAATGAATACTGATAATGGAGAAGGCTGTGAAAGTATAGGGGCAAGGCATGTGTTGGAAGCCTCTGTACTTCCTCTCAATTTTTCTGTGAACTCAAAATTTCTCTTAAAATATTGCTTTTTTGAAAACTACTTTAAAAGAAGGAGGAGGATGAGGAGGAAGAGAAGGGAGAGAGTGAGGAGGAGGAGGAGAAGACTAATGTGATGGTCCAGCCCAGACATGCTAGCGCCTTGTCTTGGGATGGTGGGGAATGAACATGAAGAAAAGCAGAGCCCTTTGATGTAAATGTGATAGGACAAAAGATGGACTGGATATGATTTGGGGAGAGAGAGAGTCGAAGGATGATGTAAAGTATCTAGTATCTGGAACTGTGTATATGGTTAAGCCATTTAGTTACATGGACCTCCAAGAGTGCACCAGATGGTGAAGAGAAAGGTAATAATTCAGTGTCAACTACAGGAAGCTTTCCATGCCTTTGAGAAACCCAAGTCAAGCTAACTGTCTGTGAGTAGAACCCAGAGAGCTCACATCTGGAGATGTTAATGGGAACTATCAGTTAGTCATAGACAATTTAGATGGGAGTGAAACCCGAAAGCCTGGGGAGTACACGGTGTTAAAAGATAAAAGAGCTTTGATGTGTCTTTAGGAACTTCACCACAAGGCTTGGTAGAAGATGAGCATTTAAAAAACAATCTGCTATAAAATAACCTTCTCTTTTATGAGCCCTATCTAAGGCCTTTCAGTCATAATTTTGTATTTTCCCTTTGCTATAAGATAACCTTCTCTTTTGTGAGCCCTATCTAAGGACTTACAGTCATAATTTTGTATTTTCTTAAAAACAGCCTGCAAAACTGAGAACACCTCTAGCTCCACAAAATCTGGTTGAGCCTTGGCATTCTTAGGGATAAGAGAAAGTTTAGGAAAACATGCCAAAGTTCAAAACCAACAGAAGGGAATATTTCATGCATCAGGGAGTCTTTAAATGTGAGATGTTGCTGTGTGAGGTAAGATGATGTTCAGAACATCTGCTTAGAAATTCTGAAGCAGGGCCGGGGAGTTAGCTCAGTGGTTCCGGCGCCTGTCTTGCAAGTGCAAGGACCCGGGTTCGATTCCCCGGTAACCACATAACAATACTGGGTGTGGAGACCCACACCCAGCAGCAACCAGTACCACATACCACAGTGCCGGGCGTGGTGGCTCACGCCTGTAATCCCAGCACTCGGGAGGCAGAGGCAGGAGG
>PVIR01012957.1:0-43354 GCA_004026965.1 Petromus typicus | reverse complement strand
TGGAAGCTGTGCTGCATGGGTTCTTTGCAACTTTCCTGACAAGAGTGCAGGCTGGAGTTTCTGAGTGAAAATGCTAACGTTTAAAATCAGAGTTTACAGTGGGTTCATGGAGTAGGAAAAGAAACCTGGGACTTTTGATTGCGTTTGGGATGATTAAATACTGCATTTGGAAAGATAAGGAAGCTCAAGAATTTAAATGTGTACTTAGTCACTGGAACCTCAGGGACGCCCTTCCCTGCCCCTCTCCTAACCGTACTTCTCTTCCCTGAGTGGCGGGGCCCCTGTTTCCACAAAGCCCTAGCTTTCCCATCTCACTGCTGACAGCCCAAGTCAAATAAAGGGCTGCTGACTTCAGCTAAAGCCTACAGCTGCCCTTACCTGGCGAAGGCAGGCAGGTGGGGTGGGAGGTTGTGTGGCGCCTAAGACAAGGTGCTTCTCATCATCAAATTACGTAAAAATCTTCGTGAATACCTTTTCCTTTTCACTTGGTAAATGCAGTCCCTGAGATAAATTGCCTCTGTGTTTAGGTTATAAGATATGTCCATTAATAGTGCCCTTTCTCTTTCACATCATGTAAGTCGTAATATATGTTCTAGAGGTTTGAAAGGCCAGAATACTTGCCTTGATACCCTAATTGCACTGTTTTAATACAGACAATTATATTGAGTGGTGTGATACATAACACAGAATCCATTTATTTGTCACATCCCAGATTTAGCAAAATAACTCAGATCCTGATTTTATTTAACGTGCAAAAGAAAGGTCCAGTTCATATGTGCTTTTGCCATTGGCCAGCTGCCTGTTGCAGGCCCGCTCCATGTGTTTTTTATCAGTAGTCTGAATTTTCCACCCACTCTGTGAAATTTTCCACCCACTACCGGCCACATACCAGTAAATGAAGATTGCTTTAAAAAGTTAGTAGGTAAGTGTGAGTTCTCCTGGAGCAAGCTTTAGGTAGGGGTTCTCACCACTGGCTGTGGCTGCTTGCAGCTTTTTCAGTAACTCAGTGATATAGCTTATAAACATGTAGTAGCTTTGCATGGTCAGGTCAATAAATGTTTGGAACTCAGAGATGAAGTTTTCACAGTAGTTAAAGAACTGGTCCAAAAACTCCTGTAGTTCAGATGTGAACTGCTCCTGGTAATTGGAAATGCTCTCTTTCACTGAAGTAGTCAAGGATTTCAAAGCTTGTTGAGCAGTATTAGACACCTCTGCAATCTTCTCTTTCCCTTTTCCATCTGCATCTGCAAGGATGCTAAGATACTCTTGGACATCATTGTGTACAAATTGATCAACTAGAGTTGAGAGCTGCGAGGCAAAGCTGGTAGCATAGGCTGTACACTTGGAATGCAAGTCTTTAAGGGCAACTACTAGGTCCACAATCATGTCAACTGTCCTTTCTTCAAGTTCATAGTATTTCACTGTCCAGCCGACTACACTTGGATCAAAGTATTCTTCACGAAGAGCCTTTATATATTGATGGATCTGTTGCATCCCTGGAGAAGCAATCTGAAGATTATTTTGAACAAATTCATTGAACTTTGTAAGGCTAAGGCATAGGCTTTCTTTCAGCACCCGAAAAGCAAATGGGATATATGTGTTGAAGAATGTGCTGATAGCATCAATAAGGTGAGTAAATCTGGTCTCCTTTAAGTGTTTAATTCCTTCTTCTATCTCTTGGAAAATTCCTTGTAAAAGGCTCTGAAGGTCATTCAGGTTCTCTGAAAACTTGATAGACTGGAGGTCAATAAATATCTTCTGGACTTCTTGTGAGAAAGAGTCCAACAGTTCCCTAGCCTTCAGAATTACCTCTGGTAGTTTATAGCTTTCTGAATAAAAAGGGAATTCAATCTGTAGATCTTTCGTTAACTCTGATTTCTCCACTAGGTCTTGGATATAGGAAAGCAGATTCTCTAAACTGCTATAGATATTTGAGTATACCCGGGAGAGTACTTTCCCTATTTTCCTCATGACCATGGTGCAGAGCTCATCTCCAGTGTATGTCCCTGGTAACCCTGGGACCTGGATTCTTGGGAGCTGCAGGAAATCAATGGACAAGATGATCAGATGCTTGACGGCCATGTGGGACTCCTGAACGACTTGCATCACACCGTCAAACACCTGATCTTTGAGTCTCTGAGAACTGGCTTGTCCCTCTTCAGCCATCAGTTCTTGGTAGAGACCCTGGGCCGTTTCCTTCCACTCCTGGTAGGCTCCTGTGGTGCTGCTGGCGGCTCTCTGGATCCCGAGGTCCATCTCATCGATCTGTTGCACAGCTCTTAGGTAGGCCCCCACAGTGCCATCCTGCAGGCCTCTCCTCAGCTTTGAAGAAACGTCTCTCAGGCGGAGTCCTGTATACTCCTGGTGGTACTTGTCAACATAGTCATAAAAGGCTCCTGTGGCCTTTGGCACACTGTCCGTTACAGAGCCCAGCAGTTTGGAAGCTGCCTCTTCTTCCCAGTTAAATTTCATCTGGATTTTATCATCAGATTCCTGGTACTTCCTCTCGATTTTGAATATGCTGAGTTTTTTGTCAGGAGAGGACTAAAACCAGAAAAAATAATACAGATGAGAGGAACATGTTTTCAATTACTCTGATTACATAATACAGGGCACTAAAATTTCATTAGCAGTTAGAAGTAAAGATTAAAAGATCTTTCATAGTTCTGAAGGGGATTCATCTGCCATATGTCAGTTCACGTGTTGGTTTTATGGTTGAAGAAGCTCACTGTTGTTAATTTCTCTTTATCTTACACACTAGAAAGGATTAAGAACACACTTGGCATCTGACAGTGACACTTAATATAAAGGCCTTTCGAGGACTGCAGTGTGGGAGAAGGAGGTGACGAGAAGGAGCTGGAGATGGTGAAGTGAGCACAGGACAAGAGCAGTGCGGACATAAAGCAGCAGAGCTCTGGACTGCGGACTTCAGCGCCATTCTCCAAGTCTCTGACAGACCTTGTGACAGAACCAGAGTGCCTCTCCCTTCTCAACAGAATCTTCCATTTGGCCAAGAGGAATCTGACGCATACCCTGGAACAACTCTGTTATGCAGAAGAATTTGAAACCTCAACTGCTCCCGAAACCATAACCTGAAAAGCAATGTACCCTGCATAAGGCAGGGTTTGCCTGTGAATTGGGTGAGAAGTGTAACACTCTTCTCTGTGGATTTATCCTGAGATGACCACGGTGTTAAGACATGACATGAGTGTGTTTGGTGATTACAGACTTAGCGGAGGAGCGATCCTGGTACATTCTGGAGAAGGCGCCTCAGTGAAGAAGCTCAGCTTGCTCGCCGCCTGTCCGTCTCATCTGAGGAGACTCGAAAAGCTCTGACTTGAGTCAAACATCTCTGGCTTCAAGGTGTGTTCATCCCCAGGACTCACCTGAGGCTGGAAGTAGAAGTTCCACCGGAACCCGCGGCCACCCTCTGCTCCCACATCCAGGCCCACGGTGCCGATGGCTGGAGAGGCAGCGGAAGTGGATACGCCATTCTCATCTTCTCGGTAGTGCAAGTGCAGCTCAGTGAGTGCTGGGCTCACGATGTCCAGCCTCATCTCCCCCTCCCAGGCCCTGGAAACGGAAAAGCAGATGAGTCATAAGGAAAAGGGTACAGAGCTGGTGGGCATTCCGATGAGCTTTGAAAAGAGACACAGTTTCAATAAAATGTCCTTACTCAAGTCCTCTATATTTGCCGTCCTCTTTATATTCTGCGCTGAGGTCCCGATGAGCAAGTGCAGCTTCAGTCTTGGAGGTGAGCAGGCCATCTTCAATCTTGTGTGTTCCCATAACTGTGTAGGAGAGATTTTTATATCTCATTAAACGCATAGCTATGAGACATAGATATTTCACTGTGAACACAAGGAGAAGTATATCTTGATCAGACATCTTCTATGCTTGAAGCATGCAACGCACCATCCACAGTTTTTAAAATTTTACTTATTTATTTTTGTAGTGCTTGGCATTAAACCCAGGGCCACATCCATGCTGGGGGAGTGCTTTACCACCAAGCTACACTCCCAGCACTGTAACTGTTGGCACAGACTCGTAGGGAAATGAAGGTCTGACAATTTGCAGGGTGGCAGAACCAAAGTGTATGAAGGCGCAGAGAAGTCAGAACCGCATATGGTGACACTGATTGCTTTTGGAATCACATGCTAAATCCTAGGCTCAAGTGACCTGTGCTTTAGCAGCCTGAAGAGCTGGGGCTATGAGTACATGCCACTGTGTCTGCCTTCACTGTTTTAAAAAACTAAAGAGAAGATATTATTAGTACTAAAATCATGACAGCAAAATTTCTTTTGAAGTTATCCTTAAGTGTCAGTATTTTCTATTATTTTATTTTTGGATGTGTAAGTCCTATTTTCTTTTAAATTTTGCTACAGAGTAATTGTGTCTCTGATGATAACTAAGTAATGATTTAATCACAACTCTTTTCACAGACACAGAGTAGCTAGGAAAGGAGTTGGGACGTTACTTACCATTTAGATCGAATTCCAGGAACTGTAAGGTGGAGCTGCATGTACCATCGAGGAAGGTTTCAACATGATCTGCTTTGTTTTTCAAACCAACTCTCCAGGTGGTATTGTACAGGGGAGACGCCACCCCAAAATGTGCAGTCAGTGCTCCAAAGAAAGGAATAAGAACTCCAGCAGGTACAGAGAACTTAATGGAAGGAATCTCAATCGTCTGCTCAGGCACAGTGATGGTGGGCAACTCGATGTCCCCAATCACACTAGCTACTTCATTTAGATTCAAAACAGCACCACCAACTGAGAGACTTTTTGGGAGAGCGAATTGGGGTACAGTTAGCTGAACTTCAGGCACAGTGATCTCAAATAAGGGAATGGAGGAATCTTCTGGTTCAGAATATCTTGTTAATATGTCAACTTGGGGGAACTTTACTTTGGGTAGTGTTGGAAGGGTTAGGGAAAATGGTGACGTACTTAACTTTTTGTAGATTTTTACTTCATTGAAGTCAATTTTGTAGGATGGAACCTGAAGATCTGTAAATGGCACCTGGAATGTAGGTGTGACGAGAGCTGAGTTCGGGTCATGTAGCCTCAGGCCTGGGATAATGAATTTATCAGCCAGTTCTTTCACAGGGACAGAGAAAGGGTAGCCCTTGGGGTTTTTGGTGTACACAAGAGCCGCTGAAGACTGAAGATATTGTCTCTTGCGAGAGCTGGTGGTGACATCCAGTTTTAAGAGGTCCCATAAGCTCTTGTCATACACTGGTAGGATGACAAATTTGAGGAAGCGCAGATGTCCTTCCAAGGATCCTGCGACATCCAAGCGTGTCTCCTTTGGGTCATTGGAAAGCTGTACACTGTTCTGCAGAGTCCCAGGCTGAATCTGAACCGCGCTTTTCCAGCTGAACTTCTGACTCATAGTGTTAACACTCAGGGTCACTTCCTGGCCGAGGTGAGGAATGTCAAGGACAGAATTGATCTCACGTCCATGAATCTGAATGAAGGCTGATACTGACCCTGGGGACAGTTCCAGGGTGGCTTTGCTTGTGTGTTCTCCATGTGTAGTAAAGTAGCTGTGCGATTGTAAGTGGTTTTTCAGGCTGTGTTCCCACGTGGCGTACATGCGCTGGAGAGTGGCTTCCCCATCAAAATTTTCTTTTACTTCAATGTTCCAGATACCATCCCATGCAGAAGAACCTTGAAGTTTCACCGAAGACCGTGCTGCCTTGGAACTCAGGTAAGTGCTGGCCACACTGCCAAAAGCTCCTGAATATAACTTCGAGAGGACCAAACCTTCCATATCTCCTTTGGCAGATGACTCAATGGAAAAGTAAGAAGTGAGGCTTTCTAAACTGAGCTTATGGTCAACAGCCCCTTTTGCAGTGAGAAGCTTTGGGGAACTGAACTCGTACTTTAATTCAGTGGATGAAGAGACAGTAGGTTTTGACTTGGTATTTCCATTAAGTTCTTGCTTGAAGTTCATTCTCAAAACAGGAATGTGAACTTTTGCAGCTGTGGTTGCTGATGCTTCTGTGATTTTCTTAGTGACGCTGATGGTGCTGTCATGACTGCCTTCCACAAATTTGTTACTCAGAGACAGAGCCGTGGCTAACTTCAGCCCCCTTTTCCTCGTCAAGCGTGACGTGCCCTCTAATTTGTACTGCAGTGCATCGACGACAAACGAAGAGGAAGAAAGGAAATGAGCAACAATATCCGACTGGTTATAAAGTCCAGCATTAGTATTCAGGGTGAGGACACTTGATTTAAAGGAAAAATCATAGGTTATATTGCCCAGGGCTGGAATAAAAACATTGTTCACAGCGTTCAGGTCCTCGAGATCTGGGAGAGAAAATTTGAGTAGATTCCGAGGGATATGAAGGTCTGGCAGTTCGAAGGATGGCAGAACTAATGTGTATGAACGCACAGAAAAGTCCAGACCTGGGACAGTGAAACTGGAGGTGTTGACTGCCTTTGGAATCGCATCACTGAAAGGAAACATCTCTACTGAGAGTGGAGATACTTCGACATTCATGGCTGGAACGGTGTACCTAGGACTCTGAAAGGTCCTGGGGAGTTTGTTGAGAGATTTTCCAGCTTTATACTTCTCCAACTTGATTTTCACTTCATTATAAGATGTAGTAACATAATCCAATGCATTAACTCTAACATTCTCCAAATAGCTGTCCAAGGAATTGACATTCTTATGGATAAACTTATAAAACACACTCAAAGGAAGCAAAATGGAATGCTTGTCTTTGTTTTTCTTGTACTGGAGCTTTATATTTAAATCAAATGATTGCTGTGTTGTTTTCAAGAATTCCTTTAAGCCTGTTTCTTCCCAGATGGAGAAATCTTTCAGTGAGGGAGTTTTGAGTGTTGTAAAAGGTAGATTCACTTCAGGAATAGTTAATGGAATGTTTAAGAAATCCAGATTGGCATCTCCATTGACTGATACGTGGGCTTCAATGCTATTCTTATTGTTAGTGGCAGAGAAGTTTTGATTGTACTTATACTGATTGAACCTAGCACTTGCTTGCCAACTTGACTGCTGGGCAGCAGGACTCAGAAACAGTGCATAGTTATTTACAAAGTCTATCTTCCCTGTCAGTTTTAATGGCAAACTCACTTTCAAATTTCCTTCATTATTTGTGGATGCAGCAATCTCAAATGGCTGGGCTGAAATGAAAAGAGAATTTTTCAAAGTTCCAATGACTTTTCCATTGAAATGAGCATTGTGGTCTCCACTTATCTCTGCCTTCGCCTTTCCAAGCACGGCTGTGCCTCTGGCAGTGAGAACGCTATGGCCCACGTGCTGGGATTCAACATCTGACTGAATTTCAAATTTAGTAAAGTTAAGAAAGCCAGATTCATAAGTCAAATTCTGGGTTACTCTTAGGTGTTTGCTGTTGATCTCATTTTTTATTCCAAAAATAGTAAAGGGTCCTTCCACAGTAAAGCCGATATGCGACTCGTGTGTTCCCTCATCTGAGAAGTTGGGACAGGCCCATCTCCATGACCCTATTCCGTAAGAGGATAGTGCTATGTGTCCAGCCTCCAAGAGTGTCCTGAAATCACTACGCAAGTCGGCTTTACTGGAGAAGTCCAGCTTGGGGATGTTCAGTTTGTGGAAGTAGTTTGTGTGGCTGTCCAAGACAAGATCATCTTTTATCTTGACCACCACACCATTTTTAAGCTCCAGTGTATTTTTTTCTGTATGTAATCTTGCCATGGTGTCCGATTCTCCTTCAATGGCATTTATAGAAAATAGTATTTCACTTTTATGCTTCATTCTTACATACTGGCTGGAGAAATTAAAAGATTCCTTCAGAAACAGTGGATTAGTTTTAGGCTCCAAGAACTGCACATTTGCTTGAAAATCAAAATTGAAAACTTCAAGTCTGGACTGTCCTTTGGCAGTGATGGAAACTTCAGTCCCTGGCTGGTTCTCTGAAGTGGTTGTATTGTGTACATCAGCTTCTGCATCTAAGGTGAGAAAGGGAGACTGGATCTTCAAAACGCTACTCAGCTTGCCGAGAGCGGGTATCTCAGCGGTGTATGAGATGGGAGAAAACTCAAATTCTGGTATGTGCAGGTCAGGGACTTGAAGCTCTGTAAGGTTGACATTTGGGATTTGAAACTCTGGAATTGTGATTTCCGGTAAGCGGAAGTCTGGCAGGGTGAGTCTGACAGGAAGGATGTCCTCGACCTTCAGGTCCCTCAGGTAGACTTCTGGAACTGGCCACCGGAACTCACTGCTCAGCATCTGATCGATGGTTCTGATAATCTTGAGTTTTATTTCTAATAAATCAATTGTAAAGGAAGAAATGTGGAAGGCGTTGAGGATAGTGAATTCAGGCGTGGAAAACCTGGATGGAATTTTTATATCTTTCAGTTTTTTGAAGTTGATCTGAACTGATGGGACCCTCAAATCTGTCAGGGGAACTACGAAGTCAGGAGTCTGAAAAGAAGCTTCCTGCAGAGCATGGAGACTAACTTCAAAGGCAGGGATGGTCCCAAGGAAGATCTGAATTTGAGGGACAGCGAACCCTTGCTCCACCAAAGCTTTCACACTCTCAGCCCAGTCTTGAACAGAATATTGTTCTGCAAAGTCAGTGAGGTTCTTGGCAGCAAGAATCCACCAGTCCGAGATGTAGGTGATGAGTGTACTGTAGGCCTGGCCTACCAGACGCAGGGATCGCTCAAGTTCCTGTTGAATGTCCATCTGATAAATTCGGTCTCGTATATCTTCTAGAGTCTCTTGGAATTTTGCTTTTATGGGAACTACATACGCAGAATTTAGTGCATCCCGTAGCCAATCGACAAATATGGTTATTTTGGTGTCCTTTAGCTTTTCTAGAAAAGCAGAGAGTATGACCTTGACATCCTCTACAAATAGTTTTAGTGCTTCAGCTTTCTGTTCAAGGTCCAGAACCTGAAATTCATGAGTGATTATTTGAGTCACCTCGCGGATTTTGTTGTTAGTGTCCTCTACAAAGTAGTGGTAATCAAATGATCTTAATCTCTTCACCAACATGTCAAGAAACCAGTTTGCTTCATCAACAAAATTTTTAAAAGAAAAAGCTTTAAGCTGCCCAATAACATCATCAATAAACATAAGCAGTATCTCATAGCAAAATTCCACATCAAATTGTTGTAGGAGATGGCTTATATTCTGAACAGTGTCCTTCAGCTTATACTGGTGAGCTAACAGTACTGATTTATCTATTAAAACTTGGAACTGTTGGTCTAGATCGTATTTCTTTATTAACTTATGGGTTATCACTCTAAAAGCATTGATTTTCTCAGTTACTTCAAAATCTTCTATAAGATTTAAAACAAAGTATCTGACATGCTCAATAATGTCTTTTATTCTTTGAAATGGAATTGTAGCTCTCACTTGTTTTAAAAGTACTCTGGCATCAATAGCTTCAACCTGTTGTTTTAACTTTGCAGCACATTCCTGGGTGTCTATATTCTGAATCTGGGTCCTAACATGCTGCAGTTTTTCCAGTATTTGGATTCTGACTTGGTACTGAGTGTCTACATTTTGAATCCAAGATGCTAGACTACTTGCCGTTTTGTTAAAATCAACATTTTCCATAAACAAATACACATTGTGGATTGTTCTTGCTAAATTTACACGGATATGATAACGTTCATCAAGGATTTTTAAATTTTCAATAAGTTGATCAATTATCTTAGCAATAACTATTTTTAAATCATGTAGATCATAATTATCTTGCATATACTGATCAAATTGTATCACATACGTCTGAAGTTGAGTGAGTTTTTCATTAAGGTTGATTTTGGCATTACTCAATGCCATTTGTACGTCATTTTCTGTGATTCTATAATTTTCTGCAAATGCAGACAGTTTCTCCTTGGCACTGGCAACCTGCCCCTCCCAGCTGAATGCATTCAGATAATCGGTAACTGGCTGAGAGACTTTGCCCAGGCCTGCTCTGTATTTCTCCACAAACTGATCAATATTGATTCGCTTCAGTTCTCTCTGTATGGCTTCCAGGGCAGTTATGATCATGAGTCTATTCCTCTCCAGATATCCTGGCAGTGTTTTAAAGAATGGGAGGTTGATGGTGTGGACATCTTGGTTCTTGTCATACTTTACAAAAGCAGCAATTGTGAATTCTTGGGGCTGCTGGATGGTGTCTTTCAGCCGGAAGGCCTCAATGACATTGACGGGTTCACTAAGAAGAAATGGCACTTGGATCGGAGAGTCCAGAACAGCCAGGTCAGCCAGGCCCCACCCACCGAGCTCCACACCGATTTTGTCCTTAGTGTTGTAAGCTTCGAGGTCCTGGCTGTACTCATTGTTGTTTAGCTGGGCCTTGAGTTTCCAGGTGCCAGTCTGCTCAGCTGGTGTGAGCAGGGCACTGAGTTTGTGATCAAGACCTGTACTGAGGCTTTTCTGGGACAAGAGATTGTGACTTGTGGATCCTTTGTAATCATGGGAGAATGTAAGAGCCAGAGGCTCTGCCTTGAACAGGAACTTGCTGTACAGCTGCCCGGTGTGCTCTCCCCAGAGAGCCAGTTTCCCATTGCCATTTGTATGGGTATCGATGGCGATGGTGAACGGGGCCATCGTGGAATGGAAAGCATTGCTGAAGCGCAGCGAGTCTGAGTGGTAGTTTGTACTGGTGTCAATGGATGCAGCCAGCCCAGCAATGCCTGTGTTGAGCCGATGGCTAAACTCAGTGCCCCGAATCCTCGCTATAGTATCTGCTTTGTAGCTTGCGGACAAGTCAGTGTAGGCAATGGTGTAGAGGTGCTTTACTTCATTATTCTGGTAAGCTCCCTTTAGGTTACCATCTACATTTAGCTTCAGAGGTTCCAGCCGTAACTTCCCACTGCTGGTCAGGTCCAGAGCACTGTACTTCAGGTCATTGTTCAAAGTAGCGACCAAGGAATAGGGCTGAAGCTGAAACTTGAAATTTTGTTTGTAAAACTTGTCAGAGCTATAGATGTTGTCGAGCTTTGAAGAGAGCTGCAGTGACAAACCCGCAATGTTCAGGCTGTTGGAGTGGTCCAGTGTCACCTCCCCGTAGGAGCCCATCATGTCGTTTGAGAGCTTCAGTCCTTCTCTGCTGATTTTGAGGTTGAAAATGTTCTTGCTGTCCACACCCAGAATCATGGCCTGAGAAGCACTTCCCAGCGATACCTCTGTGAGGGCGGCTTTTCCATCCAGACTGAACTTTGCACTGTGTTCTCTGAAGCGGCCATTTGTGGTTAACCTCAGCGATGTCCCGGAGAGGCCAAGCTCGGCATTCAGCTCATTCTCCAGAAACAGGGGGCTGAATTTCAAATTGGTCACAGCACTGGTAGAAACTCCATCGCGGGCAATCCTTAGGGTCGCCTTGTGAGCACCTGTGTTAGTTGTGTCGGTCCCCAGGAAGTCAGCGTTAAATTCAACACCACGGGAATTCAGTGACCCAGAGAGCAGGGAGAAGAGCCTTAGGGACTTGTAATCGGCCTGGTACTCAGAGCGAAGCGATGCACTTTGTTTAGAGAAGGTCAGATCCACCTTGTTATAAGCGGCGAAGTTCTCAGACTTCCCATTGGTGTCAGATTTCAGAGTCAGCTCGTGCTTTTCATATTTCAGGGAAGCAGTATTTTTAAGGGCACCACTTTGCAGGTCAGAGGTGGAGGTGAGGGAGAGGGTGCCATCCTCATATCTTCCTGTTATCTGGTTGATGCCTTGGAGATAGGAAGAGTTAAACCTCAGGTTGGACTCTGCGCTTAGCTGGCCAGTGGTAGGGTCCCTCTGACAGGTCAGGCCATAGGTGCCTTTAGCGTAGAACGAAGAAGCTTTGAACTGCCCATCAATCTTGACATCTTTGACGTACAAGTGTTGTTTCTTTTTCGAATCCAAGCGGACTGACGCAGACACCTGTGGACCCCAGGTACTGGATGCATCGAATGTCAGTACACCTTTGGAGGCCGGGTTGTTTCCAACTTTTTCTACATGACTGAATTTAATGTTTGAATCCATAAATTTATGCCGTAGGGACCCATCACATGACAATGTAAATGTATTCCTGTGGTCATATGTTGTTTCTCCAGATCCTAACATAAAATGAGAGACACTGGTCAAATTAAGTAATGCATTTTCAGAATAATTTCTATATTAAAAATCTTTCAGAAACAAAGCCCCATTTTTCTGAGTCAGTTGTACAATAGTCTCCTGTTCTTCAATTATGCTATAAATTTGGTATCCAAAGGCATCCCTCTTGGAAGCTTTCCATAAGCCCACAGACCTTGTCGGTCTCCTTTACTGAGTATTTTCACCGTATATTGTTGCATTATCACCGCATTTCTCACACTGAATTATCATTCCTAGGATATATGGCTATTTTCTTCATTAATGCCTAGCAGAATATGTAATACACATTCTGTGTTTAGTAAAGTCTTTCTATTAATTGAATGAATTAATAGATTTCCAAGTAGCAAGGCAAGTATTTGTCATAAAGCTTTTAAGTCATTTCCTTCTCAGAAGCAGCTCTCCCATGAGAGTTCTCCCCAGATCACTCCTGTGCATGGCTCACCTTGTACGCTGTAGGAGAGCAGGTTGACTGCAGAGTCGGCCTTTATGTGGTACCGAGCTTGGAGGCTGAAGTGGTCTCTGCTGGTGTTGCCCCCAGTGTAGGAGGCAGACCAATTGTACAAGTTGCTGTACACGTTCGTGGAGAGGTCCAGGACACCCAGGAGAGGCACTCGCAGTTGGTACCATTTGGGAATGGTAAACGTGGGGATTTGGAGCTCTTGAGATGGTAGGTGGAATCCCACGGATTTGAAGTTGAGGGCTGGTGTCCTAATGGTCTCTGATATCTTTAGATCTTTGGAAGATTTGCCACCAAAAGGCAAAGGAATTTCAACTTTAATGCTGTTCTTATTCAAGGTATATTTAACTCGCCCATCACTGAAATGAACAACAAAGATTATGGTCTTACAGTCAGCCATCAAGTCCATCACCAAAGCTCTTGGCCGTCTGGTCTTCCAAGGAATACTACACTGCCCGATTCTCAAACCCGCTCTGCACATTTTATCCCAGTGTCTGAATTACTTTGCATTTTCTGTCATTTTCCAGATACTTCAAAATCTTTGCAACAACCCCTCCCACCATCACCATCCCACGTACAGATATTTTGTCTCATTCATTTTTTATTTTTCCAGTACAGGGATTGAACTCAGGATCTTTTGTTTCCCAGGCATGTGTGGTGTCATTGAGCAACACCCTAGTTTGTCTCATTCTTTTAGTGATACAGTCCTTTATACCTATCTTAAAGACCATGTCCCAACTCTGCTTCTGTAATTAATGGCTTCTTTCCCCCTGCTATCTGCATACTATCTTCCTGGAAGAAAAGGACTATACATTATCCAGTTTCCATTATCTCACCATATTTAGTGGAGTATTTTGTACTGAGTGGACACTTCATATAAATTTTCTAAACCGAATTGAGGCAACTAGTTATGTGGAAAGAATGCAAGTGTGTGAAAGCCAGTAAATTTGGGTGATAGTCATAGCTTCTGCTAATTAGCAATACTATTTTAGTGAATTAGGTTCTATAAATCTCTCTGATCCAGATATATTTAGAGATAACAGTTCCCTTTCTGATGACCTCATGGGAATGGCTTTGGATAACAAATGATCAAGAACACCTAAAAGCACTTTGCAACATTTTCAATATTGTGAACACACAACTGACTATTATGATAACATAAAAATAAAGTAGGACTGCAAAGTTCAGCTGTTAAAGGTGAGGAAGCATTTGTGGCATTACTGTAAGAAGAGCTGAGGGCCACCCATCCAAAATCCTCATACTCAGCAAGAAGATGATGGATGAGCAACCACTAAGGCTCTATCCAGTTCCCTCAGCAGAGATGCCCTGTGCTCTGAATCTGCCAGCTTTTTATCTCCTTTTCAGTAGTTTCTGTCCATCTGGGTGACTTGCAGACTGTAGCTGTTTCACAATATTCTCTCCTCTTAAGCCGTGGTACTCAGTCATAGATTGCAGAAAGGCCTATGTAACATAGACTTCTTATTTTTCAATCTTGATGACAGTATAAAGATCAATACATTTAGACAAAGCTATTCCTTTTCAACTCGTGCTCTGATGTTTTATTTTCATGAAGTAATCAAAGCATTACATATGCTTCTGTAAATCCAAAAGTGGGCTGAATACTTTGGAATCTGACTCTTCTGGGAGGATCAAATTGTATTGTTAGACTGAGCCCCTGCTGGGAGGTGGTCCTCTGTCAGTGCTCAGTGCTATTCTGACCACAACTCAAGTGAAACCATCGTCAATAACTCCCTATATACTCTTGAATTCTTTATAATCACGTAAGTATGAGCGTATCCTGATCCACATTACAGTGATGCCACCAATGCTTCCTCACTTTTAACAGCTGAACTTTGCAGTCCTTCTTTATTTTTATGTTGTCATAATAGTCTATTGTGTGTTCATAATACTGAAAATGTTGCAAAGTGCTTTTAGGTGTTCTTGACCATTTGTTATCCAAAGCCATTCCCATGAGGTCATCAGAAAGGGAACTGTTATCACCACTCTAAATATATCTGGATCAGAGAGATTTATAGAACCTAATTCACTAAAATAGTATTGCCAATTAGCAATAATATTTAATTGTAGTAAAGGAAAACTAAATGGCTTTCAAGCTCATATTATAGTAAATAAAACATTTTAGAAGGAAGGTATACCCAATGATCTTCCAATCATTGTTGGTTTTTACATTTGGACTTCACGTTTGATAATGAAAAAGTGTTATAGTACTTATGTCATGGTTATTAGTCTCCTCAAATACATATATTATTTCTCAAGATTTTAAAATAAAAACAAAAGTCCAAGTCATGTTCGATAACACATTCCATTTAATTTGCATGGTTTGAGAAAGTTCTCTAGATTTTCCTCTTACCTTTTTAAGAAGAGGTTGTCAGGGATGTGGAAATATGGTAAACTCATTTTTTGGAGGTCCAGCTCTGTTAGGCCACTGAGGTGATCCTGTAAAGTCTGGACATACGGAAGGCTACTAGATGCTTCCTGGAGCCATGTATTTGTTGTCTACAAAAGGCAGAAGATTTTTAGAGAAAATTACAGGTCTGGATGAGCCTCAAAATACAAATCACAGTGGATGATGGTCTAGATTTAACAGGTCAATTGGCAAGCAGGGTAATCCATCAGAAGGTGAAAATAAATTACAGAAAATTGCCAATCAGTGATCCCACCCCACATTTTATAAAAATAATAGATTCATAGCAAGTATTGAAGCTTTCTTCGTTACCTTTACTTAGTTAGGCATAGCAAATACTTTTGTGTAGTAGCATTCACTTGGAAATCAGGTATGTGGGCATGCATACTGCTTTCTTTCTAGAAATATCTTAGGGTCAGAAAGCGTGCTGTGTGAAGAATGCCGTATATATCTTTGGGCATCCTCCTGCACCTGAGAGTTGACGATGTAATTAGCACTTATAACTATGTCTTTATTTTGCTAGTTGATTCATACTTACAACTATTAATTTGGAACCCATGTCCCAAACAGTCATGTCTGTTTGAGGAATTCTGTGATGCAGGAGATTATTGGCATGCAAATGTAAGCTTCCAAGATAATCAGAGAGGTACACAGGGAGATTGGAAGCCGCTTTTTTGGTATCCATGTTGGTTCCTGTGTTCCATTCAAACTCAATCTTCTCATCATCTGAAAATACACACATGATATCGCTGTCAGTGGTGCTGGGTCAGTGGGTAACTATGGCTCTACATCAACAGCACCCTTGGAGGTGTTCACGTGGGGAAGGAGGTACATACTGTAATGCCACGCCACCCTCTTGGAAACTGTTGAGCCATAAGCTGTTGCAGAAGAGTCCATTTGAAGCAGGAGTTTGGTGGGGGACCAGTGGGTTAGGATCTCACTTCTGGCTTCTGATTGTAACCGAGGTATGGAAATAACACCTTTGATTTTGCCTTCCCCTTTTGTGTCATGACTGTAGAGAAGAAAATCAGTTGCCATCAATGATTTTGTCAGTTCTAAGGAGATACACAAGATCTGTTAGAAGTTCCATATGTGGTGACAAAAACACACAGGAACACATATGACCGTAGATAGACCACACTCACCAACTTCTAAAGCCCACATTGGACAATAAGTGTAGCACTTTCAGGGAGCTATAGGGAGACATGTATCTGTTTTGAAAGCTGTTTTTACTCTACTATGCTGTTTACTAGCTCTACAGCCTTCATTAAATGATTAAACCACTTTTTGCTACCATTTCTGTCTATAAAATAGAAAAACTCATGACTATCTTGCAGTGTATGGTGAAAACTGATATAATTTTTTAACACATCGAGCTTAACACTTGGTAGTGGATAGTTAAGTACTTAACAAATGATAGCGAAACCCAACTGAGCATGTGCAAAGGGTCAAAGCACTATGGCTCTATGTGCTACTTGAATTACAGGGCAAGGATGCACTTGGATTGGTGAGATTTAAAGCTGGAGGGCAGAGGGGAAGACCCAGTGGGGCCTCGGCCAAGGTCAGGGCCCCCAAGCCTTCCTTACCTTATGTGGCCTACAAACGCAACCTCAGTGATCTTCTTGTTCTGAATGTCTAGGTTAAGTTTGTAGGATTTTTTGTCCGTAGAAGACTCATCACTGACTCTAAGTATTGTCCCAAAGTTAACATCAAAATCTGGAATTTGCATTTCAGTGGATAAAGTCCTACTCCATCGATTGTATTTGCATATCAAAGTAGCCTTGGTCTGCTTCACACCTAGAAGAGTGGATAAGAGGATCAAGAAAGGTGTGCTTAGAGGTTATTTATGAAAAGGAAGGAGAAGAAAACGAGAAAAGCACAAGGGTTCAGTGTGCTTAAATGAAGGTGTAGTTCAAGTTTTTACTTTCCTTTTTTAACACTGTGGTTATTCGTATAGTCCTTTGATTTGCAAATATTTGCTGATGGCCTGTCATGCACTGGGCACTGACTCGGCACAGGACAGTCTGCCTTGTGGAACTTACATTCTAGTGGAGGTGAACAGACAATATGCATGTCAAATTATCCATGCCAGGTGGTAAGCGACGTTATGAAGATGAAGAAAAATTAAACTAGATATGAGCAAAAGATAGAAATGGATAGAAGAAGTGCTATTTCATTTGTGGTGGTCAGAGAAGACCTCTGCTGGAGCCAGGGGTCACAGGAAGAGAGGAGCAGAGCTTTCCTTTTTGTGTCATGACTACTGGGAAGAAAATAAGTGGGCATCAAAGATTTTGTCCATATTAAGGACTCAACAGTTGTAAGTGCCATATCTGGTGACAGAAATAAGATACTGTTGAGTGCCGGGATGGTCATTCTGGGCAGAGGATCTGATGTATAAATGTCTGGGACAGGGGATGCCCAGCACGTCCGAGGAGTCAGGGGCTAATCTGTGGAACGTGGCCAGAAACGGACCCCGTCTCATGTCTCTTCCGATGCCCCTCCAATCCGAAGCACTGCGCCTGGATCACTGCCATAGACTGCATACTAGTTTTTCCATTCTTGTTTCTGTATGACCTATTTCCAATGTAAACATAAATTAACTCATGAAAACTTTCCAATGGTTTCTCATTTCATTCTCAGGACTAGTCAAAGTGGCAGAAGATGCAGCTTGCTCTGAGACCTGTGCCAAAGCCTAAAGGATGTGGGAAGCACCAACCCTTCCCCAGCCAATGCCGCAGCCCACTGTGGACCTGCACCTAAGCCCGGAGGACTGCAGAATTAAGGGCTGTGCCCTCAGCCCCGAGTGCGCCACAGCACGAGAAACTGACAGCTGACCTGACTGAAGAAGAGACCCAGAGAGGAGTCTCTCTCGGAGACTGGCTGACAGCCTGGGAGAAAGGTCTGGAGAGGGGGAGAACTAAATAGGGACTTCCTGGGACCTCTTGGGGAGCCTGGGCTCAAATCAGGAAGCTCATGGGTCCTGTAAGATAAATGTGAGATATGTCTGAGAGGATAGCGATGGATAACAATTCTGTAAGGTGCTTGGCTATATAAAGAAGATACAACTAATCACATAATAATTGTAATGAGACAAGTGATCAAGGAGTCTAGAAAAGACACTAACAAACAGCTACGGAAGCTAAGAAAAGAGGTGAGAAACATGAGGTCCCTGCATAGAAAAGAAGAGAAGTCCGTAAGAAGGTTCCAAACAAAACTGGAGATTAAATCATGACCGAAAGTAGGAGTAGCAGAAACGACCAGTGTGAAGACGGAATGTCAGACACAGAGGACAGAGCCGAAATCAGTGACCAGCTAATGAGACATGCATTACAAATAACAAAGAAACGTGAAAAATTTATAGGAACTTCTAGGATAGTCTAACACCAGTACTCCTCAAAAGTTTTGAAGAAATTGAAAGGGGAAGAGAACTTCTGGAATCATTCTCAGAAGCTAACATTATCTCAATTCCAGAACCAGACAAGGATCTAACCAAAAAAATATATAGACCAATTTTTTTTAAATGAAGATAGATGCAAAAACCCTTAACCAGGTCCTGACAGAGTGCCAGAAATCATCAGAAAGATCACATATGACCAGCTAGGTTTCATCTCAGGAATGTGAAGACAGTTCAGCATATACAAATCCATAAATGCAATTTATCAAAAAAAAAGAAGCCAGGACAAAAATCGCATGATCATCTCAACAGGTGCAGAGACAGCTTTTCACAAAACCCAACGTCCACTTACGATAAAAACTAGAGAAAATATTATAGAAAGGCCTCCTCATGACCAGCTTACTGCCGACATCATCTGAAATGAGGAAAGGCTGAAAGCCACCCCTCAGAAATCAGGAAGAAGACAAGGATGTTCGTACTTACTACTCCTATTCAATGCTGTTTTGGAATTTTAGTCAGAACATCAAGCAAAAGAAAGAAACAAAAGAGACACACAGAAGAAAAGACAACATCAAAAATTCATTATTTACAGATGACACGATTCTTTATTTAAAGGCTGAAAGACTCCACTAAAAGAATCATAACCAAATTCAGCAGTGTGAACTCACAGAAACTAATAGCATTCCTACACACAATAAGAACCTCATTGCAAATGAAGTGAGAAAGGCAGCATGACTCAACAGCAGAAAAAACTAAATACTTAGGTGTTAGCTTACCAAAGAAGTGACCTCTGCAGGTAAAAGCACATCATAGAGAAAGACAGCAGGAAATGGAAAAATATCCCCTAATGCTGGTTGGATTCAACCAACAAAATCAAAATAGTTGTTTTCTCAAAAATGATACACAGATTGAATGCAATCCCAATAAAAACACTGATGTTATTTCTCACAGAGGTGGGAGACAACACTCCTTCAATTTGTATGAATCAGAAGAGATGCAGAATAACAAAAGCCATCCTGGTAATGAAAGCAAAAGAGGTGGCATCATGATCTTACACTTGAAGTTATACGACAAAGCTACAGTGATTAAAAGAGCATGTGGATCAGTCGAAAAGAACAGAAAGAGAGACAAGCCCAGGCACATACAACTGTTTGGTCTTTGACAAAAGAGAAAAAATACACCTGAGGAAAGATGGCTTCTTTAACAAATTGGTGAGAAAACTGGTCATGCTGAGGCTCGAGTCTGGACCCATACATCTTACAATGTGCTAAACCAAAAGTGGATCAAAAGAAACACTGAACCTGCTGGAGGACCAAATGGATATAATTCTTGAAGATGTGGGCACAGGGAAGAACTTCTGAACAGAACGGCTCAGTGGTGTCCAAAATATAATGTCAGGAACCAAAAAATAGGATCAACCAAGTGGAAAAGCTTCTTCACAGTAAAGGGAATAACCACTACAGTGAAGAGACAATCCACAGAATGAGAAAACCTGTAACCGGCTGTTTCTTGGAGAGTGGACTAACATCAAGAATATATGAAGAAAAAAAAAGAATATATGAAGAATTTTTAAAAATTTTGACCCCTCAAAATAAAAGAACTAAGCTAAAGTTGAGCAACTAAAATGAACAGACAAATCTCAAAAGAAGAAGAAGAAGGAGGAGGAGGAGGAGGAGGAGGAGAAATGGCCAATAAATACATGAAAGAATGCTCATCATTCCTGGCCATCAGAGAAATGCGAATCAAAACTGCATGGAAACGCCATCTTACCCCATAAAGAATGGCTATCATCAAAAATATCTAATAATAACAACACTCGCAAGCATGTAAGGAAAAAGGAACTCTACCACATAATAGAGTACGACACTACCACATAGAGAGATAAACTTGAGATATTAACAGATAAATGGGTGCACCTTGAGAATACAATGTTCAGTGAAATAAGTCAGGCACACCTGCTCAGGTATCACAGGGTTTATCTTATGTGAGAAAGGTGTAAATGAGTTCTAAAATATATGACAGGTATTGTTAAATAGGAAGAAAACGTTCAAAGGGAAAAGGGGTATGGACTGTTAAGGAAAGGGAAGAAAAAAATGATGGTAAAAATAAAGGATACAAAGCTTATGTACCTATAGTGTGTGGGGAGTTGTAGGGAGGGCAGGGAAATGGGAAAATGAGAACAAAGACACATCATGTACAGGTATA
The DNA here is from genome assembly GCA_004026965.1 of Petromus typicus. NCBI lineage: Eukaryota > Metazoa > Chordata > Mammalia > Rodentia > Petromuridae > Petromus > Petromus typicus. The sequence goes on along the minus strand of PVIR01012957.1, from coordinate 22,783 downwards.
AACTTTCCATGTTGAATGTGAACATAATATAAATATAAAATGCACCAATAAAATCAACTTAGAGCATACAAAGAGAGACCACAATAGAAGAGACACAGATAGAAAATAAGAATAAAAAGTTTCTATTTCTAAAAAATATTTCAGTAAATATGCTAATTGGTTTCATTTATATTCCTAGTTTATCTTAATTTGTTGAAAAATAAGATTTGTGTTATTACCTGTTTTTTTTTCTTTTTTATAAGCTCTGCTTTGTCTTGTACTAATTAAAACAAGGATAACGATACACACTGTAAAAGCTACTAATGTTTTTTATTATTTGTTTGTGAAGGTTTGCTTTATTTTTTCATAAAATAAAAAATTTTAAAGATTGAAGCTATAAAAGAAGGAAAACAAATAAACAGCCAAGTTCCCCCCATGGCTTATAAGACCATGTTTTCCCTACCACGCTCTTATTTCTCGGATCCCATTTTCTGTCCCTGGTCTCTGCTTCAGCCATACCAGTTTCCTTTTCTCCTTCCTCAGACATGGCACTCATGCAGCAGAGCCTCCGGGCCTTTGGACCTGCGGCCTTAACATGCAGCACTGTTCCCACATTGCTTATCCTCTTGTCCGCCCATGTCTTATTTATGTTTACTTTATCATTGGTGATTCCACAGCCATCCTGTCCTGCTCGTCTCCTAGTGTCCCCTAGGTCCATCTAAGCACCCCCAGCACTGGCCTGGCATCCTGCATATTTACTTGTTTAGATTTTCATTGCAATTTCTGGGAAAGGAGAGACTTCTCCATTGTTCTCTGTTCTAGCCCCGGCTCTTGGGCCTGGTACTCACTGGGCACTCAGTCAACATTTGTTAAATACGTTGTGTTAAACATGTCCTGCTTGGGATCCAGAACCTGAGACAGGGCAGAGCTGGTATGGCCTCTCTTTGGACACTTACCTTCTGCCTGAATTACAAACTTCAGCCTGTCCACTAAGGCTTCGTCCTCTCTCTGGAGTTCGTAAGCTGCACTGGCAGAGTACTGCTCTACCTCTCCTGTAGGCTGTAGTTCCAGCTCATATCTACAAATGGATTCAAAGTGATAATGGTAAGATAACAACATCCTTCAAACAATGCACTTCAGCCTCAAGTACAATAATATTATGGCCTTTATTTTAACATTACCTCTTGTCCTTAGCTAACATTGATCTTAATGATTCCCATCAGTCCCCCAAGACCCCAAAGGAAGGGAAGATCCCAGAATTCCTAGGGCTCCTGAACAAGTAGAGAAGGAGGTGGTGAAGCTGAGCACAGGAAGCAGGAAGACAGGAGAGACCCAGAGCACGCTGCAGGCTCTGTGCACACTGGCAAGCTCCAAGAAGCTCACCCAGTCGGTTTGGAAGCTCAGAAACTCTGGCAGTGAGTTAGGATTATGCTGGAATCTGCTGTGATCTGAAGGAAAAGAGAGGACAGCAAAAGAGTTGGCCAGAGGACCAATGATTTAGATATCCGAAGAATGGGAAAAGTCCACAAGCCTGGGGACCCAAGCCTATACCACGTGACCCTTTTCTTTCGGCCTGTCACATGGCTGCATGTAGACGGTGAGCAGATGCCGGCTGAGGACTGAGCTTCTCTCACCTCGTGTCCCCTGTCAGCGGGTAGTAGGAGGCGGACTCTGTGGAGCTGGCGTTGGAGTAAGCACCAGCGGTGCAGTAGTTCAGGCCTGTGATCAAAGGCCTGCAGGTCGACCAGGACTGCCTGTTCTCAATGAGAGGGGGGATCACTTCCGTTTTGGTGGTGGAGACCAAATGCAGTGTGTTGCTGGTGAAGAATGAAAGATCTGAGTTTTCTCCAAGTCATCATTGAAACAAACACACTGATTCTCCCCATGCCTGCCCCTTCTTGTCCTTCTCCCTACCTCTCTGTGCACACCCCCCAAATTATTTGATTACTAAGAAAGCTTCAATATGCCTGACAACCCCAGGGACTTGTGTGTTTCCTGTGCTGCCCCGAGTGTCTTACCCTTAACCCCCCACAGTGGCAGGCACGGTCTTTCATCTTACAGGGGAAACCAAGGCTCAGAGATGGTGGCTAATTGGCCTCTCGGCTGACTTTTCATGTGCTCCTTCCTTTGTACGAAGGGAACCCTGCTCTCTGCTATGGTTGGGAACCAGTGTCCCCCCAAGTGGCCATGAAGGCTCGGTCACGGGAGAGCTTTTGGGAAGGGGCTGGATAACAAGGGCATTGCCTTCCTCCCTGGGGGAGCATGGACGAGACGCGACTGGGTGGCACTGCTGGGAGGGAACGGGACCGGAGGGGCCCCAGTGGAGAGCGGTGGTCACAGCGCGGCTGGGGCTCCGAGCCTGGCCTGGCCCTTCCCTCCGGGCTCTTCCCCTCCCTCCTGGCTGCCCTGTGCGCACTTTCTTCCCGCCATTCTTCTCCCTCACTTCAGGCCTCGGCAATGGAACCGGTGGGCTGGGGGCTGAAACCCTGAACTCGCAGCTGGACTGAGATTTTCTTCTTCCCTCATGCTTTACTTAACTTCTTTCGTTTCCTTGAGCTATTTTTTTCCCTTCAGGTCATCACATATGCCTCTCCTTGGTTAGAATGCGCATTCCTCTCTCCTTTGCTTGGATAATGAAACAGCCCCCAATTGTAGGTCAAGTATTATTTTCCAGAGCACTTCCCAACACCCACAGGCCACGTGGTACATGATTTCATGGTACTCTAATACCACAGGCCACGTGGTACATGATTTCATGGTACTCTAATACTTCCGCTCACCCAGCTCTCTCTTCATTGCTACCACTTCCTTTGTCTTTCTAGTAAATTTAAGTCCTAGAAAGTCAGAGACTGATGGGGATTTAGCTCAAAGGTTCCACATCCACCTAGAAAGTGCAAGGTTTTGAGTTTGATCTCTGGTACCAAAGAACTAATAAGTACTGTAGCTTTCTTTAAAAAAAAAAGTAATTCATTTTACAAGGATGATTTCTTTAGTGCTAGTGTTCTTCATTTTAAAAAAAGCCCTCACAATATAGTAATAACTGACTAAGGAGATGATCCTAATTAAGTCTTGACGCAAAATGATACAGGTTAATTAAGTAATGTGTTGAAAATAGGGGAACAGGTAACTGTCCAGTGTGTCTGAGTCTGGGTTAAAGATACAGTGTCCAGCCCCTTGCCTCTTTCCTTTGGCCTCACTGAACCTGAGTTATCTGTCAGCTCTCCAGCACAGCCAAACTTCGTCCCCGTGTCCTCAGTCCCCTCAAACTGACCAGGAGCTCCTGGCTAAAAGCATTACCTGCCGCTGAAGAGCTTGACGGGCCTCTTTGGAGAAGGGATGATGAACTTCAGCTGTCCGGCTTTCAGCGCCACACGGGCCTCTAGGCCTGACTCATGGAAGAAGTTGGTGTTCATTTGGACCCCGCTGCGCGTAAAGTCTGGCACGAGGATCCCCAGGTTTGTCACGAACTCCACAGACACAGACGGCTTCAGCACCAGGTCAGCCTGCATCTGTAGGGCAGAAACAGCTTCTTCAGTTTCATTACCTACTTCAGGCTTTGGCTGTCAGACCAACTGTGCTTTCTCATCCCAAACTAAGTATCTCCTGATAATCCACACCTCAGGAAACACTACTGTCTTTTATTTGGGGGAAGAAAAGCCAAACTCTCAGTTTTCCAGAGCTAGACTCACAGGACCCTGAAGCACCTCAGCACAGCCAGATAGAACGGTGACAGGAACCAGCATCTGTTGAGAAGTCAGCTGAGGTTTTGCTTTATCTCTATGCCCAGCTGGAGTGGACAGGTGGAGCACGTGGGGGAAGCTAAACCAGCACTACAAGGAGGATACGCATTGTCTGGAACTAGAAGCACATTTCAAAAGTGTGCACAAGAAACTCTCCCTAGAGGAAAAGAACAAGAACCACGGGATGTTTACAACAGGGGCAGAGCCTTACGCTGGCCATTTCCAGTTTCACTCCAGCTTTGGCTCCAGGAGTGATGACTCCGGACGAGGACACTTGCAGCTGAAGGCCGGCTCCAGTGGGGAGCTCAAAAGTGTTGTCCATGAAGATGTAGTGAAGAAACAGGTCATTCTTTGAGCCTTCCCTAATGGCCTCGCCAATCTGCAGAGCCAACAGAGGAGACCGACTTAAAGGAGCCTCTTATAAGTGAGTTTTGTTCAGGGAAACCTCCCCAGCATCAGACAGTGACTCGTCTTTATCCAGGAAGAAAAGAAGCAGCATATTTTAGTTTTCCAAATGGCTTGATAAATCAATTAACTATTGCTGATGTCAATACTCTGGACTGAAGATATTAACGCCATTTTCAACTGTGATTCAGAAGGCTCTTAGGAATACTTTTGGGCCTCAGACCTTTATGAAATGTGAATATCATACACAGCATGGCTGAGTTCTATTTTTGGTGAGTCTGAATGGAAATGAGAATTGACCTAAGAGTGTTGTATTTCATGGTAAAACCAACCTTTGAAAGCAAGAGTTACTGAAGTGAAGTACAGTTATATATATTTATTTTTATTTTTTATAAAATTTCCATAAAGTAACTTGAAATCTGTTTTCTCAAAGCCAGCATAATTATTTATCTACTCATAGGGAGTAGGTTTCTATATATTTTCCTTTGTTAGCAAATTATAATTGTGAAATTATAACAAATATTTGGGCAGTGGATTATGGTTTGCCAAGTACTTTCCTTCATAATCATTATTTTATTTCAGTATTAAAAGGGGCTGTCACTATAGTAGAATAAGGTACACCTCACATTGCTTTTTAGATCAAACTAATGCTCTTTAAAGATAAAGCTAACGTTATGAATCACTTCCTTTCTTCTGAGTCAAAAGTCATTTTCACTGACACTCAGCACAAACGTGTGTCTTTGAAGGACGACCAGGACCCCAGAAAAACATGGAGACCTGAGAAGAGCACCAGCTAATCTGTGGGTCACTCACCAGCCGGGGGAGTCCCTGCAGAGTGCGAGCGCCGCTCAGCAGCAGCCTTCCCAGGAGCTGGAGGTCCTGGAGCTTGAAAAAGCCAAGCTCATTTCCCAGGATGCGGAGATAGGCTCTGGCTTCTGGGATGTCTCTTGACTTCAAATCTTGAATCAGCTTGTTAACCATGGGCATGATTCCATTTACCATGTCCTGGGATTGAGTAACAACAGGTCAAATGAGATGCTGGCTCCTCCAGACACCTTTCCCACGCTGGATTCCCACGCTGGATTCCCACACTGAAGCCTGTCCACTGCAGCCGTGATGGGCACAGACACAAACTCCCGCAGTGGAATAAGAGCAGACACAGAACCAGGCTTCCTTCCATTTTTAACGGAAAGATAATTTCTTTAGCGTAGATGAAAGAAACCTGAGGTCTTATTAGCAGCAGTAGTTCTTTCAAAGTTGCCTTAACTTGAAACAGAAGTAGGAATAGTCAAAGGAAATTGCTGTTCTGTAGGCTGCCTGGATCCCCAGAGCTCCTCAAGATTTGAAGACACTCTATCTCCCTCCTCTCAGCCCTCCTTTGATAGGGATTCTTCGAGAAAATGTAGCTGCTACATAAATCAGCCACGAACGTGAAAAAAAACCTGATCCTAGACTTGTTTTTCTTAGAAACATGAAGAACCATCCAGACTGATGCCAGTGTATTGAAAAAGAAGATAGACTGACAGACCCAAAACAGATCAAAGACCCCAGCTTCAAAAGCAGGTCAGCGAGTCAGAAGAGAGATCAGACTATGGTGAGCATCTGACAGCAAGTTTTTGCAGCGCCTCTCAAACTTGAATGTGGACACGAATTCCCAGCGTCTTCCCAAAATGCAGGTCGTGACTGCGCAGGCCTGAGCAGGCCCGCTGACACACATTCCCAAGAAGCTCTCGTGTGGAGCTCATCACCAGGCCACACTTTGGGTAGCAGGGAGTTATAGACTAAAAAACTGCAGACTCTACTACCGACTCTCTCCTCCTTAGGGAGACCCCATTGCTAGGTTTACAGTGGATTTTGGTCCCACTAGCTAGTGTGCTGCTATGAGTGACAACTAACAGAGAATTATCAATGATGATAATATGGATTCAAACTGATGATAGCATCTGCTTACTGAACAACCAGTACCCGTGTTGGGCACTCTGCCTAGCATTTGATGTACTATTCCATCTATTCTTTAAATAACCGTGTAAACTATGGATTATTCTAGTATGTGGCATGTGGGCACACACACACACACACACACACACACACACACACACGCTATGAAGCAGCTTGCCCTCGCGTACACAGCCTGAAGACAGTAAGTAAGGTTAGAATTCAAACCCATTCGCTAGATTTCACACTCAATCATTTTCCTAAAGTGCCTCCAGCATCTTTGATTCTGGGGCACTGAGTTTCCAACAGGCCCTGGACTGCCAAGGATTCAGGCTCGTGCCCCCTGGACTGTTTCACACAGAGCTAATTACCCTTTCAGGTAGCTAATACCTTGATGACTTCTCGGCTTGGGAAAGAATACTTTTCACTGGGACCCACCACCTTCCCTGAGAAGACACTTAACAACTCATACCTGCTCATGTCTGTCATCCTTCGTATAGCCAAAGTGGTCCACCAAGACCTTGGAGATGCCATCAGGAACTTGACCATTGACCCAATACAAAGCCTTGCTGACACTGTCTGGGAAAAATCCTTGCTTCCCAAAAAGAGCTTCCAGGGTTGGCTCAAAGCCTTTTCCTTCTAAGCCAATCTGAGAGAGAAAATCAGACAAGAATAAGCCACTGGGTTGTGGTTGTACCCCAGCCTCGCACTCCTGTCTTTGCATCCCTTTAGTTAAATATGCATTTGGTGAACATTCTAAGGAAGAGCTGAGCTTAGCATCTCACAGAATTGTCTACTTAAATGTCACCTATTCCTGTTGTTTTAGTACAAGCAGAGATCAGAGAGGATGAATAATTATAACAGGATTCAGAGTTGAGAATGGATTTGGGGTTCAAACTAGGTATCATTGGAGAGCCAATGTGCCTCCTTAGATTTCAGATGAAGGGCCTCTTTGAGCCCTCTGCAGCTTCTTTACTATACAGTCATGCTTTACATGACCTCTAGTGGACAAAGCAGAAGGGAGGAAGGAAGGAAAGAAGACCTCAAAGCTGTGATGCGAGTTCCCAATGATTCTTGTTCCTCTCGAGGCTGGCTCACAGCTCTCTTGACTTTCTTTGTGTTTTTTCTTTTTAGATGGGGCTCTTTTGATGTTGCCCACGCTTGTCTCAAACTGCTGAGCACAAATGATTCCCTACCTCAGCCCTCTGGGTCCTGAAACTACAGTCACATGCTACCATACGGGGTACTTCCCGGACTAGTTACGGTGGTGTACGGAATGGACAAGGGAATTTAAAGCTCTTCAGTCTCAGACATACCTCGAAGAGGTCAGCTGCAGCAAATCCAAAGACAGTCAGGGTTGTTTTCAGCATGCTTTCTTTAGGAAGATAATTATTTGGATCAAATATAAGATTCCCTTCAATTTTGGCTGAGACTGGGTCAAGTGAAGGAAGAGAAATAGATTTGGAAAAGTGATAGTTCCGGGAATATTTTCTGAAGTCCATGACTGTTGGAAGTTGAGAGTCTTTCAGAGCTTCTTTCACTAAGTTCTTCAGACTAGATGAAAAGAGGAATATGTTTTCAGCCAACACATGATGTTATTTATTCACTGTCTCACATATCCCACATAAGTAAGAATTTCCAATCAGTACTAAAATAAATGAAATTCATTTGACCTCAAGACTTTGGCTCAAGCTCTGCTACACACAAGTGTTTGCTTTAGAAGGAAAAACAGTCCCTTAAAGAGTAGGCAGCTCGCATACTCGAATGCAAGGAAGCTTGGAATGCCAGCCCAGGGCCCTAGGCTGGGGTAATCACGGGTACTTACTCTCCAATATATAATTCTTCTGAGTTCAAGATGTTGGCAATGTGAGAAGCCACGAAGTTCTTCACCTGCTCATTCTCTTCCCGTGGAAGAAGTTGGATGATTTCGTTAATGTTTGACTGGGAAGGCCCCTTCATTAGCATGAGGTAGGCAGCCAGTCGCTTGTCCACTGGAGATGAAAGTCTGTCGAGGAAAGTCTGAAGAAGGATCTCCTGGGCCTGCAGCAAGAAATCAGACCGTTGTCGCTGTCTGTGATCAGACCCATCACATACGTGGCCCGTGAGCCCTCCTTATGCACAAATCTAGTAACTCTTCCACTGCTGGTAATAAAGCAGCTTTGCCCCAAGCAACCAGGCCCATGTACGCTTCCCGTAAGACTTCCATTGAATATATGTTAAATTCAGTTGCATCAAAACACACAAGTTATGACCAGTTGTGCCACTAAGTGAGGATAAAGTTGCTTTAACAAACTATTTTGTGTGGGGGTGGAGCTAATAAGTAAGGCAGTTCCCAAAGCTCTGGGGTTTTGGTCAGCTAAGGAAGGGCTAGATCCACTATCCAAGCTTAGTGATGCCAGGAAAAGCAAGCGCATTTCCCCTCATTTTAGTGGTGGTTAGTAGGCTGACAAAAATCTCTTGGGGTGCATGGTGGGGAGCAGCAGGGTTGCCGATGTCTCTCACAGTCACACAATGATAGGAGTCACGTAACGGACTTGCTGACATTTGCAGTTAGAAACTAGGGGCATAAAGTCAGTGATAAGGTGATTTTTAGAATCTCATCCCTCGCATACTTTCCCACACCTTGCTGACCACCACCAAGTGTGCCTTTAGACTGTGGGGTGACTTACCTCATGTCCAAGTTCCATCTTTCTCAGGGCCTGGATAGCAGCTTTCTGGATCAACACCGATGACTGCTGGTTTCTGATACATTTCAGAACCAGAGTCTTGATCCCTGGTGTTACGTTCTCCAAGGTTCTGCCCATATTTCCAATGACCTGCATTGAAGAGAAGAAACAGCCCATTACAACGGAGGAGAACAGCAGAGTGTATGGGAGCAGTGTCTCTGAAACGCTGTGTGTCGTGCAAAGGCAGCAGTTACCCTCAGAATCAGGTAGGTGTGGGCTTCATCTCCGCTACACTGATGGTGGATCTGCTCCTGGAGGTAATTAGCGATGTCCTGCAGGTCCTGGTTCACTGTGGCGGTGATCTCAAAATAGCTACGGAGTAAGAGAAGCATATTAGCACTCAGGAAGCACACTTAGGCTTCTCTTAAAATCCAAACTTGGGTTTGATGGTTTCTTAGTTTACATTTTTCTCTCCAAATGACCAGCAGAAAAACCAGCAGGGGTTGAAAGTGGAGCCAGGCAGCTGTGTCCCCTCCTCCAGCCTGGAGGAGCGTTGGCGTGCAGACTCACTTGTTGGCCGCGTGGCTCAGCGCGTACAGAGTGGCCCGGCTCCGCTGCTCCTTGGCGATGCTGAAGATCTCTCGCAGCCTCTGTGCTGAGGGGTCTGGGATGAGAGCCACCAGGTAGGTCACGACGTCCATCAGCAGGGGGTGGGCGTTCTCACTCTTCAGCCACTGGAGGATGTGGGTGTAACACTGGGGCTGTCCACACTGCACCAAGGCCTGCAGAGTGAGGGGGCTGAGGAGAGAAGCACAGAGCTGACCATAGCACTTTCAAGGCACGTGAATGTCTCTGGCCCAGGCGTGCCTGTTTTAGGGGTGGCCCCTGGTCCCCTCCTCACTATCCAAATGTAACTAGTTTTCAAAATGTGACTCAGAGACTAAGAAACACAATGCTTTCCCTGGGAATATTTCCATTGGCGTAGCACCCAGGGCAGTCTAGAGAAGGAAGCCCGACCTCAGGGCCAAAGGAAGACAGTTGTCAGTGACTTTTGGTCAAGACATGTCTGGTTACCACTGGCATGATCCCTCTCTGGCCTTGGTCCCTCTGTGACCTTCACTGTACTGGGATAAAGTGCCTGAACTACAGAGAAATCACGTTACTCTGCTTGGCTGAGTGCTTTCTCCACCGGCCTGTGAGCTTCCAGAGGACACAGACTCTTTGTCTCTGAAGCTTTCCAGGATACTCAAGTAGGAGCAGGAATTAGAACACACCCCTCAAATGTGGGAACTGCGTCCCTTCTATTTGAACATGCAGTGCACATCTGCCTGTAAGGCAGTGCACGTGTGTGTGTGTGTGTGTGTGTGTGTGTGTGTGTGTGTTTGGCCCACGCAACGCTAAGCACTTCAGATGATATTTATCTCCCGAGCAGAAATTGACCAATAATTTACTAATTGATTAACTGGACTGGTAATTAAATGGTCCCGAGTTTCTCTGGCCAAAGTTCCAAAGTTCTGCCAGCTTCTGCGGATGTTCGAGAGACTGCGCTGCATCTGCCAAGGTCCTACCTGGACACCTCGATCAGCTGTGGCAGGAGAGACGCGATGGCCTCATTGCTGAGGCCTCTCAGGTCGGTGACCAGCATGCTGAAGAGGTTTGCTCTCTGGGCATTCTGCTCAGAGATGGACAGCTTCTTCAGTTCCTGCAGGGTCTTCAGAACGGCCTCGGCTTGCCTCGGCAGTGACGTGGACTTGGTGCTCTCAAAAGCCAAGCCCACCTTCCGCAGACCTGCAAGAAACAGCGTCGAAGGGACTCAGCTTGCCTTAGCCATGTCTTGAACGGGAACTGGAGACGGGAGAGACACCAGCAGTGGGAAAAGAGAAGAAAACAGCTGCGCTAGGCTTCCACATTTTCTAACTGACTCATCAGAGTCCCTGAGGGTGGGTGCCATTCCTTGAGAGATGGGGCAGAAGACAATGGACTCTGAGGACTGTTCCTGGAACTCCCTGGGCCTACGAGGCTGGGAGTGAATGTGGGCCATGGGGATCTGGTACCAGGTAACTTTCTGCCACGGGGACCCAGGCTGACTCAGTGGTCCTCAACGTCAGGGCTTCTGACCAGACCGCCTGGAAACTTGGGGGGCAGGGGGACCTGTGCCAGGGAAAGGGCAAGTGCCCACAGGAGAGGGAGGGCAGAGAGCAGTCCTGACCCCTGAGAAACCCTGGGGCCTCGGCTACATCTCTGAGCATCCCGTGTGCCGTTTGCTCCTGTGCTTGCAGTGAGTAGGAGGCAGGGCCTCTGACTCCACCACGCGGCTCAGAACAGAGCAATGACACGGTGACAGGGAGTTTCAGCAGATTTAAATGTGCTGTCATTGTAGGTGATGATCAGGGAAGTTCCTTTTATCTCTTAGGATCCATTCTTTGAATTATTTCTGGCCTGGCCCTGGGGTCTTTCCCCACTTCTGGCTCCGCCAGCAGGGCCCAAGGCTCATCACTGGTGGTGTGAGGTAACCGGTCTTACCACAGGTGTCACAGCACCTGGGAAGACCTGAGTCGCCCTGGACACTTCTCCCTGCGACTTTGGGCCACGGGTGCATTTACTCACTCGTGTGAGCTCCAGGGATGGAACTCCACCGTCCCTCCCCACTCCTCGGTCAGTGGGGGTTTGACAGCGCCCAGCATGACTGACACCTCGAGCCAGATTTCCCAGCACGTACACGGACGCAAAATCTTACCTTGGCCAAAGAAGCGGCTGTTGATCTTAGGTGTGTCTTCAAGTTTAAAAGTCTGTGTGACCTGGGTCATCATCCCGTATTTATTCCTGTGGACAGAAGATGCACCTATGTCACAGAAAGCCAGGTCGCCAGAACAAACTGCCTTTTTCCTGTTGAAAGTTCCTTGTCTCTACATCTGCCCAAATCATGGCCACTTTTCAGAGAATAATTAAATCTAGCCATATTCATTCCCCTAAGAATAGTCAGTTAAGCCCTCATTCTTGGAGAGAAAATTTACTTTACACTCAGATCAGTAGAGAATGCCCAGAGGCTTGAGAAAAACAGATACTATGCTTTACAATTCTTTTGTGCCTCTCACAGCACAATGCCAAAAACACAACTCAATAAATGCTGGTTAAATGTCAGTTTTCAAATTGGCTGTGGATGTGGAAATCACCAGTCAAAATCCTCCATGACACTGTTTCTGACCAAGGCACCTGCAATGAGCCCCTGCTTTTCTGAGCCGCGGCCCTTTAAATGTGACTTCTGCTGGTCTCAAACTGTTTCACGTTCCTAAGACTTTCCCCTCAACCGACTTTTAGCTTAAAGGGAGGGGGTGAAGTCATATGCTTTGTATTCTCCAAAACTCCCCTCTAGGCACAGCCTGGCCCAAACTGGGGCACTGGAGACGCCCTGGCCCAGGCCAGGCCAGCCGTGAAAGAAGTCAGGGAGCCGCAGGCGTCCTACTTGTAGGAGAAAGGCAGGAACAGGTGCTGCTCCTTGCAGACGGCCTCCGACACGTGCTTCCTCTTGGGGTCCAGGGTGTACTGGCAGGACTGGCTGCTGCTGACCAGCGTGGACAAGGGGCGCGCCTGGGAACAGCCGGAGAAGGACTGTGAGGAGTCTCCAGGGCGTGAGCCTGGGTCTCTGCTTTCAAGGCAGAGGGAAAGGGAATGCCACTCTACTTGGCAAACTCAGTAAAAGCAAGAGAACCGAACGCCTGACATTTATACGAGGACTAAAACAAGTCAACATATGGAACTGTAGACTCTTCACTGCACGCTGTCCGTACCGCGTGTCCTACGCTTACCCTTCACCTGCACACAGCACCGCCCGTGCCCTGCTTAGCGTTTCTCTGCCTGGAAGTCTGTCCTCGGACTTTTCTTGTGCTCACACTTCCTATGTCTGCTTCAGGTTCCCTCTCCAGCTCCATGACTTTGCCAAATAAAGCATGTGAAAAATGCTTTGCCCTCCTCGGCCCAGCGCAGAACTGCTCTTCACAGGCTCAACTGCAACTTCCCCAGCTGTGGCTCTCAAGGGCACCAGACCCCACATCCCCATCCCCAAGGGCAGTGGCAGGGCACTGCCAGCCGGCGGTGACTGCTCCAGCCCTCCCGTTCCAGAAGGTGTCACAGGGGCCGAGTGGACACGGGGAGTGCAGTGCTGTGTGACCCTGTGCAGCGGGGAGGGTCCCTGTGACGGGGAAGCCCGAGTGGGAGGCCTTGGGGAAGAAGGGTGTGGCTGTGCCAACCCTCCGCCATGTCATCTCACACCATGAGACAGAGGAGCAGGCACGGGGCTGGGGCTTCCTCAGGGGCCAGACGCTGGGGCAAACAGCCTTTCACAGGAAGGAGCAGGGTGGCCCTGTCTCCTCAGGGATGGACAGTCTACTCTCCAGCTCAGCACTGTGACAGAAGGGCAAGAGGAGGCCAGAGCCCTGGGCTGGCAGCTGGGACCCTGACTGAGACCTGGCATAACTGACAACTGGCCATGAGCCCTGGCACGCCTTCCTGTGCCTGGTCCAGTGTCGTGCCCAGCGCCTACAGGAAAGCACGCTGAGCTCTTCCAGGAGTCCCTCCAGCCTGGCCGCTGCTGCGTGGACTCACCAGGCCTTTGATGAGGGCCAGGGGGCTGGCGCCTGTGCTGACAGGCTGGAAGCCAGAACACTGACCCAGGCTCCTTTCCGTGGACACCTCCGTGGCCACATTCTCCTTCCTGGTCTTCACCGTAATGTGTGTGGAGCAGTTTCCGTACACAGTATCCTGGAGGCAGAAGACAAAGCACGTCAAGCATGTCCAACTTAAGAAGCATCTTGAGAGGCCGGGAAGAAGCCTGTCAGTATGGCTGGGGACACAGACCTAGCGGGACTCGGTTTCCCAGCAAGTAGAGGGTGGCGTCTCTACCTCAAAACACTCGGACCGAACTCTGCGTGCAGTAAGGGTGCCGGGATGTTCCTAGCACTGAAGTCAAATTCATCCTGTCTACAGAGGAATCTAGTCTTTAGAGAGGCTGGCCGCATACTCCAGTCTTTTTTGGTATCTAAAATACACACAGGCTTTAATGTGTTCTAGTGTATGAGGAGGAGGGAAAAATTCTACAGAAGAGGTGGACCGGTCAGGATTCCCAAGTCACTGGGGAAGTTAAACAAAGAGCAAAGTGAAATTCGAGTAACAGGAAATAGGAAGAAAGTTCTTTTGCAAAGAGGGAGGGGACTAAGACAGAGGGTGTGGGAAAAAGGAGACGGGAAGGACAGGAAAGAAATGAGACCTGTTGTTACAGGTACCAGCTCACTGTGAGGAAGTTATTGTTGTGCACTAATAAACATAAAAAGTGCTAAAATAAATTAGCCGCACGTGCTCAGGCTGCTTGGGTGACCTGACCGGGAGCCCAGGACGGGAAGAGCGGACAGCACGTTTCCTCTGTCCCTGGGCACAGTGTCTGACAGCCAGAGTGGGGGCAGCAGGCCATTCTGTCAGCTTTCTAAATTCTCACCAGAAACATCACTTGTTCGGCCTCTTTGGTCTCCGGAGGAAGCAGGAGGGCAGAGATGATGCCCCTCTTGATGTTCAGGATGTATGTGGGCTCCTCCTCCTCCGGGTAAAGGAAGACCCGCTTCCCCTCGGGAACGGCCAGCCTGAGCTCGTAGCTGGAGCAGAGAGATGGTGTGTCACGGGAAGGGCCTTCTCCACGCGGGCGGCTGGGGGATGTGGGGGCTCCGCGGACCCTCACGCCCGTTCTCTTGACATCATTTTAAACGCCTGTATCTGTGCACATTTTCCAAACAGTGCACCCTGCAGGGCGCACTGTGCACTCTTTCATTTCTTTTCTGTTTTGCTGGGCTCACCGGGTGGGCCTCGCTCTCCAGGCACTGGTCCCTCCCACCCTGACTGCCCCCTGGACACTGCTGGGAGTCACTTCGGGTCTGCACCTTCACAGCCTCGCGGCCAGGCGTGGGTGGGCGCAACCACAGACATTCCAAGGCTCCCATCAGTCTGTTTTGCTCAGATGGCCTCGTCTTCTGGCCACCTTCCTCGCTTTGGTTTTCACATTTAATTATACCCTATGACCATCCCGAGTCATGGGGTAAAGCTCTTTGTAAAAGCAGCATACGTTTTATACCGTGGCTTATCCAGCACCACTCAGTTTGATGGCATTCACATCATCTCTTTCTGGACTTCTGTGCTGCACACACAGTGCCAAGGGGAGCACCCTGTGTATCTACCGATCTTCTCACTCTGCTGCCCGCACTTTCCTGGCCTGGGGTCCTGCAGCAGGGACTGCTCGGCCAGAAAACGAGCACGTTCAGCCATGGCAGGTGCGGCCTCGCAGGGACTACACTATCCCTCTGGCATGCCAGGGTGAGTGGTGGGAGCACCCTCTGGGGACACTGATTTAGGGGTACCCTTCCTGGCTGCTCATGGGTCTGGGCTTCTCAGACGTCACTCAGACGTCCCTTTTTCTAAGGCTTCAGGCCTGTGTCACAGAGAAAGGCCTGGCTTCTACATGGAAAGGCTTGTAGGGACCGAGGCTCTTGACACGGCAAAGGGGCAGTCTCATCTCTACACATTTGTAGGACTTTCTACACCAGAGCTGGGAGAGGCAGGCTGGCAGTGAAAGTGTTAAACAGCTGGAGCAGGTGAGCAGCGACAGGGCACAGGAGGGGCTAGCTGTGATGGCAGAATCGGCTGCCAGGGCCAGTACTGTGTGCCAGCCCCGGGCAGGGGCGGCTCAGGCCAGGGCTCTGCCCTGTGCTGCACAGACCCCAGGGCCCGGGAGCTGGCCACAGCTGTGAGAACCACGCTGAGGACCCCGGTTTAGTTCTTTAGAGGACAGCCCACATGCTTAACCAGGCTGTCTTTTTGTATTCTCTCAATGAGTTTAAAGGCACGTGATCCTTTACAGGCACATTACATGATAATGAAGGGAACTTAACTAGGGGAGTATAAATAAGGCTTCCTCCCTTCCCACGTGAAGCAAATCCTGCGGTTCCTGATCCACAATGAAAATGGCACCAATGCTCACGCTCAGGCCTGCCTGACAGGAAACCCGTTCACCCGCTCACACACGCAGACACGTGGGTGTCCAGCACAACCCGGGTGCGTGAGCCCATGCCTTACCGGGCCATGGCAGCTGCGAAGTCCTGAGAGTTCTTGGTTTTCCTCAGCAAGGCCTTGCCCTGGGGGTTGAAGCCATACACCTCCTTCAGGATGCACTGGCTGGTCTTCAGGATGAAGCTGCAGAGCTGGGGAACCTCCAGTTCAACCTGAGGATGGAGACAGAATCACATCCGGTTCTCCACCAGAGCGAGCGGCCCCTGCAGCCCAGGCCTCCCTCCACCTTAACCAGGAACCAGGAAGCTCGGTTGGGGGAGGTGACGGTCTAGTCACTAACACCACACGCTCCAAAAGTGCCTCGACGGGCTCCATGCACTACCCTAGGCCTTGTCTCCTCTGGGTCTTTTTCTCCCTCTGGGGCAAAAGTTTGTGCAATGAGGGTAGCTTCAATGTATCGTGTCACGTACAGAGAGGAGGTTGTCAAATATCAAATAATGGGCTGCCAAAATCTACAAAGCAGACGCGAACATCGAGAGTCGACGCGTTATACAGGACGCGGTGTGTTGAGACAGACTAGGACAGAGAGGCCAAGAAAGGAGGAAGAAGAAGACGGCCACCAGGGCTGCTACAGCACGTGTCCTCAACGTCACCCGGAAACCCTCTGAGTTTCCTGGGGCCATGGCGAGCTCTGAGCATGGTGGGAGTTGAGACGGGTCACTGGCTGTTTGTTACAGAAGTCTGGGGCTCCGTGGAAGCGTTCTCTGCCTGTGCTGTCTAAGCGGGCGCCTGACAGAGGAGGGCAGCTGGGGCCGGCAGAAAGGGCCGCTGCTCCCCGCCTGCCCTCACCGCGCCTCCGCAGGGCCCTGGACGCGCTGGCTCCGCGGCGCCCTTACCTTGCAGCTGATCCTGATGGCGCTCCGGGAGTCGGCGGTCCCGGGGACCCCGCTGGAGCTCTCCGCCTCATATTTGTACGCGTATTTCCGGAGGGGCTTGAACCTGGTTGCATCTTCTGAAAGGAGAGCGAGTCAGCGGCCGCGCTGGAGAAACGACGCCCAGCGTCGGTCCGCGGGGCAGGGGGGCAGCGGCGCGGGCGGGAACAGTGGCGTCGCATTCACATTCTTAATCGACTTTACATTTAATTTTCCTTTACAGATTTAACTTCTCGGTTCTGTGTAGCTACTGAAGAGTCCCTTAACAGACCATGGGAAGAGGTTTCAGAGGCGGGTTTCGGTATCGCATAGCGGGACCCTGCATCTACCGAGACAGCCGAGGTCGGCTCATCGGCGAGGACGAGCTGCCCGACTCGTCAATGCCAGGCGCGCCGCTCGGTGAGCATGGCGCCCGCTGGCTCGTTTGGAGAGCGCTTCTCCAGGTGGTTCTGGAGGCCCGCGCTCCGGGGTGGGGGAGAAGCCGCCGGGCCGGGCCGCTGCCGTGGAGCCCGCGGCCGCCAGATGGCAGCGCCGCCCCGCCGAGGCCGCCGGCTCCCGGCCACGCCCGGCTTCCGGCCGCCGCCTCTGACCCCGGGTAGGCGCACGGCGGCCGCGGGGGTCCGGGTCCCGCGCAAAGGTTAAAGTCAGCATTTCCTCATCTGCACACAGCCTGGATCGATGATTAGTCACTGATCCACAGGGCCCGGGCCGCGGCCGCCGCAGCCCCCGCCCGACCGCAGGGCGCCGCGCCCGGCCCGCCGCGGACCACTCACCCGGGCAGCTCAGCGGGGCGTCCTCCCGCGCGGGCTCTTCTGTAAGAGAAGGAGACAGAGTGGGGACCCTGCCGCGTCCCCCGGCCGCGGGGCCCGAGGCCAGCCCGGGAGCGTCCGCGCTCTCACGCGCCCGGGCGCCGGCGTCCAGCAGCAGCAGCAGCAGCAGCGGCAGCAGCAGCGGCAGCAGCGCGGGCCTCGGGCGGCCCATGCCGGCGGCGGCGAGCGGGGCGCGCCGGGCTCCTGGGCTCGGTGGCGCGGGAATGCCCGGCCCGCGCGAGCGCCCCATTTATAGCAGGCCCCGGCTTACGGAGTTGCAAAAGGTCCAAAGTGCAGGTCCGGCCGCGGCCTGTTTGCTCTTCCCGGCTCCTCTCCGGGGCTGGAGCCCCTGTGGCCTGGCCTGGCTGTGGAGGCTGTGGAGAGCCGGTCCTGGGCTCCCCGCCCGGGATGTTTCCCTCCACTCTTTCCCGTGGGTGGGCTTCGGGTTTGTGTGGAAGGCCCGGTCCTGACCACTGCCTCTGGCTGTGGGGAGACGAGAGGGGAGTGGGGGGGCGTGGTAAGGACCCCGCATGGCCCTGCGGGAGGGGTGGCTGGCGGACAAGGCTGAGGCCAGAAGTTGCTGGCACTCTGCCTGCGGGAAGCCAGGCATCGGGGACACCTCCGACCCTGCTCTAGGGCCGGGGTCAGCCCTCGGAGGTCACCATGGGCTCAACTGCGATGGTGGTGAATTCTGAGGGTCAGAGCTGTGGGACACCGACCACGGGGGAGGGTGTGACATGCGCTTACAAGGAGTGGGCAACAGTTGGGTGTGTGCAGAGCATTCCCCACCTCCGGTGCGAAGGCTGGAGGGCGGCCGGAGTCCTGGACGCAGTGCAGAGGGACTGAGTTCAGGCTGGAGGCCGCGTGACAGAAGTGAGAACTTTTTGTTACTTCTTTTTTTTTGCAAGATACACCCAGATGTAGCCAGCTCTTTGTAAAATTGTAGAAATCTTATGAAAACGCTACAGACCGCTCCAGGAGCTCGGTGTTAAACCATACTCATGTGTAAAGACCACTGCCCCACCAGAGGAGCACTGTGTACGAGGCCGGTGTCCCGTTCCCTGCCGCGTGACCTGT
Source organism: Petromus typicus (assembly GCA_004026965.1). Classification (NCBI taxonomy): domain Eukaryota; kingdom Metazoa; phylum Chordata; class Mammalia; order Rodentia; family Petromuridae; genus Petromus; species Petromus typicus. Next base: position 4,193 of record PVIR01012957.1, on the reverse strand, counting down.
CTTGTTCCTGCCCCGCCCGCCTGTCTCCTGAAGGCGTGCTGTCTACGGACACAAACTCCCTTCGGGGACAGAGTTTGTGGGGGCTGGTGTTACAGAGGCCTCAGCCTAAAGCTGCTTGAGAGATCTGGGAAGTGAAGGCCCTGAAGTCTCATTGCATGGAGCATTCTGTTTGCGCTGTTTAACACAGTTTGACCTTCCACAGGACCAGCACCATTGCTTGTGGAAATGGCCCCACTCAGCATGTTCGGTTGAGCAGGATGGATAAGAGTAAGTAGAGAGAGGGCATAGAGACGGCTGGCGGTGGCTTAGGAGCACAGGTCCGTTCTCTGAGGGAGAGCAGTAAAACTAGCCAGCGGTCGGCAAGAGTGCAAGATTCAGTTTTCACAAATTTCAAATCACAATTTGAATCCGATGGGCTGGATGTTGGGAAGCTATGAAACGCTGGATTGCTTGTGAAAGGGCTGTCACCACAGTCTGACAGAAACCCGAGACGCCCCAACTCTGAGTTCAAGTCCCTCCGTTTTCCTGGTGACCTTGGAAAGCGTCCCTGGGTGACCAGGGCTTGGTTCCGGTTCGTCAGTGGGGCCCAGCACACCGGCACCTCGGAGCAAAAGGCGAGCTGCTCAGCCAAGTAACACAGAAAGGCCAGGGTTTCATTAAGGTGCAGTTTCCTTAAGCGACAGAGGCCACTTAGATCCTAAAACTATTTCGAAATACACTGTTTGACTACAGATGTCTCTTTCAGCGCCTTTTCCTTTAAGCAGAACTTTTGTCAGTTAATTCTCGAGAGCAGATTCCAAATTTCAGAGGACACCAGTGAGGATTCAGGGAATTCAGGAGCCAGGAATCCATGCAGGAGCTACTCAGTGAACAGAGAAAGTCCCGGTCCTGAGGGTCCAGTCTGGAAGCCGAGAGTGGGACTCGGACTTAGCAGGAGAGAGGGTCGAGTCCCAGCTGGGTTTCCCTGAGGCAGTCACTCGAGGCAGCGTCAGCTTGCTCGGTCTCTCCTGCCCACAGCACTGGGCGCCGCTGCCTCCCAGCGACTTCAGTGAGAACTGAGTGAAGACAGTTCTGTGAACCACATAATGTCTAGCGAGATTCCTGGCAAACACAAGGCTCTTGATAAATAGCGACAGTTACCGCAGTAGAAGTGTGTTTGTTGACGCTTATCTGACCGAGCTCACCACAACCCACAGGTAAACAGGTTTACAGAGCCCAGGTAGGAAGTGGAGGCTGAGGAAAGGGGTGAGACAGACAGCCCAGAGGGCGCGCGTCCCTCAGACTCAGCATCTTTTCGACTCTAATGGCTTCTCAAATTCCTGACATTGAAGTCCCTGTTCTTTACCAATGTGAGCAGGTGACGACTGCCAGTTCGTTGTCACAGGGCTGGTTGCTGTGACTTATCAGCTCATCCCTGACTTATCAACTTGCGAATTCAAAGTCTGTTGGGTGAACTCTCCAGGTGCAGAATCACAGGACTCTGGGTGCCCATTAAAAGATGCCTCATCGGTAGGGTTGCGAGGCATTAGATCATGCCAGATGTCCCACGAGCCCATGTCCTCATTCTGCCTGCCTGCAGGTCACCAGAAGGGCACTGGCCACAGCAAGAAAATCACGGAAACCATTCAAGGCCCCAGCAGCCCAGTATTCTGCGTTGAGTGCAGTAAACATATTGAAGTAGGTACTCAGTACATAATTTGCTAAATATAATGAATGAAATTGTGCCATTTAGTTATACCCCATTGCTTCCAGGATATTTATGTTCAGTGACCATGTTGCTAAATAAATGTTTTCAGTGACATAAAGTGAGGAAATACAATCTGATACAAATTATTCCCAGCCATGCTGTTCAAAAAACTCATCTGCCAAATAGGGACCAGTGTTGACAATGATTAATTAGCCTATCTCTGTTCTGCTTGTGACAGCATTACAATTGCAAATGATGCCCAGAGGCTGGAAAGGAAATTACAAGAACTGTAGATGGAAGTAAGTCCAGTGTGCTTGGCACATGCCAGTGACACAGCACCCACACACATGCACACACATGCGCGCACACACACACACACACACGCACACATCCCAGAAATGTCAAGGTAAAAATGCTGCTTTTGGGTGAATGGTTCAAGTGGAAGATGACAAGGTGGGCTTGTGTTGGTCAAAGGCTCACATTAAGGTGGGTGCCGATTAATCTGTGAAGCACTGAGAAAGTGCAGCTTTCTTGCTCAGCCATCCTGCCCTCTGGGAGATAAAGTCGAATGTGGAGCACAGCTCTTCTGGGGAGAAAAGTCAGCGGTCAGCAGGTTTCAAGGTGCGGCGAGGTCCCTGTGTGAGAATTATCCCTTGTTGACGATGAAGCTTTGACTGTGCTGTCTCCACAGCCGGCTTCTATCTCGCTGAGCCTTTTCTGGGACCAGTGGCTTAGACTCGAGGGTGGCTCAAGTGACCTCCTGTCTTGTTCTCTGTAAAGAATCATGAAGTTCTCTTGTTTCCTGAACTCATATCTTTTCTCATGCTATTATCTGATTTCCACCTGTTTGTGTGTGACCTTGCCGGTCAGACAGGTGTGGAGGACAGGAACACGTGCATTTCACACCTCCTGTCCCCCGTCCTAATGCCTTGTGCTAGGAGTAAGCACGCTTGCTGTGCCGTCATGCGTCCCTGTGAGACAGCACTGAGAAGTTCTTTCCTTGGGCTTCACGTTCTCGGGTGTTTTTGCCTGGATTTGAATGTGCAGGGCCCTTGAATTTCCGAAAGGGCCAGTCTGTGAGCTGGGATCCCGGACACGACTGAGGCTGTGATGAGAGCAGGGTGAGGTGTCCTCTGCAGCCCATCCCAGGGTGACTCCTGGATTCTGCAGAAATAAGCCCCTGCATGGTGCAGGGCCCAAACCTCCAGGGTTGGGAGCTGCCCCTGAGGTCCTGGGATCACGGAGCAGGAGGCGCTGTCTAGAGAGTGCCCACCTCTGCGAAGACCTGGTTTACACTGCCCAGAAAGTAGAAAACCTCCCACCTCAAACAGGACAGAACACCGAGTCCCCACTCTCGGGCAGGGGCTCCTCAAGCCCGACTTCAGGCCTGCTGCTGGCTGTGATCTCTGAAAAGCTCCCTTGGGTGTAACTTGGTGCTGCAAGCTGCTCTTCGCTAATTCTTTTTAAAAGGTTTTCTTCATATCTCCACAAGGCTGGGCCTCAGAACGCACTGTGCTCTGGAGGCTGGGGGAAGCCAGCTGGCTGGTCCACAGCCTCACTACCCCTGGGACCACTGATTCTATTCACATATTCTAGGGCTCTATTCACATATTCTGGGCTCTGTTCCTGGGGGCTCCGAGGTGAGAAAAGGGCACAATAACTCCTTGTGTTCGGAGTGTACATAGAGTGCCCAGGGTCAGTCATCCCGGCTGGACGACAGGGCCCAGCATGGTTTCACAGGCCTACAGTGACCACAGCTGAGTCTTGGATGGAGCCAGGACCAGCCGCTGGAGCGCATCGCTGCTGACAGAGGTGTGACCGTGTGTGGTGCGTCTGACAGCTCGGGGCGTGGCTGGCCAGTGGGAGTCCAGAGAAAACCTGGCAGAAGGGAGACGAGGGGCTGGGAAGGGACAGTTGCCATGTTTGGGCTGGGGCAGAGCTGCCAGGCTAATCAGAATCTGTGATTTAACAGGGTTGTCTAACTTCACACATGATGCACTTGGCACAAATGTAGGACATATGGCACAAAGACCGTGGCTCACACAGAAGGCCCGGGACCCAGCGGCTCTCCTTGTCAGGAGCTGGGAGGGGTGTGAAAAGTGGAATTCACAGTCTCAGACCCACGAGCACCTCAGATGCCAACTCCAGACTGAAAGTTTCGTTGAATAGATAGAGAAGCTAAGATATAGAAAGCCTGAAGTTGTTTTCTTTACATTTTTGATTTTGTTTTAAAGATTTGTTGTTTGGTTTTAAAGATTTTTTTCTTCAAGACAAGGACTGGGAGCTTATAGCTTATTAATTTTTCATTTTATGGTATAGTGTTCTTTCTTCTGTAATTGTACAAAATCTATATTAACTCCATAAAATGGTTGAGAGATTGTTTAGAATAATAGATCTTAGATATCAGTTCCTTTAATTTATTACTCACTAAAAGTGAACATTTGATTGATTTTGGCTGGTGTGTGCTTAGAATAAATTCTTTTTTTTTTTTTTTTTTTTTTTTTTT